>JZKD02S2367560.1:129470-143188 GCA_000966675.3 Picea glauca | reverse complement strand
ATTTTGGATAGCAAACTCAAAAGAAATTTGACTTGACTACAATCTACTTATGATCTAAGTAAACTGAAAAAACTTATGAAATAAATGACTTTCCCTGGCTAATAATGCAGAAACACACTCTTCAACCAAACAAGAAAATGAAAAAGATTTTTTATTTATTTAAATGTTGATAAAGCAAAAAAGGAAAAATACCAACAAGTAAAAACCAAGAAAAACAATTCTGGCCTAATCACAGATCGCAAAGAATCACTTCAACAACTCACACACTAGCAACTTAAAAAAATGACTCTCACACTTGTCTAAAAACCCTAAAAATTTATTTTTTATGACAACTTTTAAATGAGAAAAAGCAAGCTAAGGGTAAGATTAATCCTAAGATACTAACTGCTAAGATAGAGATTCAAACACCTGAGAGGTATAATTCTCATCAAGGGAAAGGATGAATGCCTTACCCTCAACAAAAACTATCCTGCACAAGCACGCTACTGATAATCCAACAGAAAGCGTGTGAACGCGAGTTGTATAGAGATAGAGGGCGTGTACACACAGGTTGACCTTGTACAGGCCGCGTGTATCTCTAAACTCTGAGAAAAAATAAAAACAGATAACCCAAACCAGGCAAAGACCACTGATATTGATAACCAGGATCCCTTGAAGGCTTGGACACTCTTTTTAATAGAAAAAGAAAACAATGAAAGGAAAATTTTTGTAAAGAGAACCAATCTGAGACAAGACTGCAAACAACCAAGATTTAGAAAGAACCCCAGAAAACCCCTGAAAATGTCTGATTTTGACAGGGAAGAGGATGATTGCCTCAAAAATTCTCTGTACTCTACACACTACTGCTACTTCCTCAGCTAGCGTTCGCACGCAGGCTGTAAGAGAGTAGGGTGCGGGTACACTAGTGCAGACCTTATGCAGGTCACGTGTACCTTTATGGGTCTAGAAAAACATAGTCAAGCAAATAACAAATAAATCTGGTATGGTAAACTAGACTCTCTTCTAGCTCAGACTTTGTAGAAACTAAAAACAAAATAGGCAAGAAAAACTAGTCTTTTTCTAAAAACTACTCAAAAACAAATAAAATTCGTAAGAACCCTAGAGACTTCCCCAGTATGGTCGCCATTTTTGTTGTGAGGGAAATCTCCTTATGGACTAGAAAATAGGGTTATACTTTGCTTCCAGATATGACCAATATAAAATCTACTTTCTACCTTCGTCCCCAAACTTAAATCCCATTTCTTTCAGTAAATACATGGCCAGATCAACCTACCTTGTTCCAGGCATTTGATGTCGATCCTCTTTCGCACTTGATAATTTGTTCATAGTTCTCCTTCCAAAGTTGACCTGCATACAAGACAAGCAACAACTACACATTCATCTTACCTATAGACTAACAGGTTATAGATTCAAACATGTACTTAACCAACTATGAATAACTCATGAATTGGGATGGGAAAAGCATTTTCTTTATTACTTTGAATGAGTCAACTTACAAAAAGTCGAGACTGGCCACCGCTCCATGAACCTGATCCTGGGATCCTCTTCAACTTTCCCTCCAACTTCTTTTCTTAGTGTCTCTTCTGGAACAAGGATGGCTAAAGGGTTGGGACAATGGGAATATGCAAATGGGCAAAATTTCTTTGCTATTTTTTTTCCTCCTCCAAATGGGATCCCTAGCCCTTCTTTTATAGGCTAGAAGAAGCTAGGTATTTGGACAAACCCTCGGCCATGGATGATCAAGAGTTTCAGTTAACTCACCCAGAGTTATGTGTTCCATCGGCAACTTTCTTTTTTTCATTCTTTTGTCGGTCCACGTAGGTTGTTTTAGGTCAGCTAGCGTGTACACGCATGCAGTAATAGAGTAGGGTGCGTGGACCCTTATAAAGTAGGTTTTTTAAAGAGTTGTTCAGCAGTGCTTTGGAAAAGAAGGGATCTAATATGGGATGATGCTAGGTAATCATTTATGGTGAAATTTAGGGTTATAACACTTCATTATTTCAAATGCAGTGAGCAACTTCATTTGCACCTGCACAGATAAGGCCTATTGTTGCACATGTTGTAACTGTGCTTCCATTTTCCTTAGCTTTATATCTTTTGTGAGGCATTCATATGTCTGTGCACTTCTATCGCTCATCTATTTACACTCTGAGGTGAGGGCCCTTATCCTTATTTGTTTGTTCTTGGCATTTTCCTCCCTCTGATCTCTGACTTCCTGTAGGTTTCTCAGTACTTCTTTGATCTCCAACTCTATTATCCTTGCTTGAAGCTACTGGATGGTCTCAGTGAGCTTCACTAATTGAACCTCAACTGACACTTGTTCCTCTTGTGCCAATATAGGCATAGAGCGATATGCTTTATTTACTACTTCTTTAGCCATAGTTTGTTCTATGATAAACTGCTCCTTTTCTCTTTGTAGCTTCACTTTGTCCTCTTGGAGCATCGCTTGAAACTCTTCCCTCTCATTTTCATACGTGGTTAAAATATACCGCACTACTCGTAACTTATCTAAGAATTCATCTTTCTCTTATTTCAAGGCTTGTGTAGCCTTCTCCTTTTCTTCCTAGATTTTCAAAAGTTGAGCCTCTGTCGCATCTGCTAGTCTTCTCAATTAGGCTGGTTCATCCCCCAATTCTACAATCTGTAATGAGGAAGGTGCAGTAGGTACTACGCGGACCAACCTAATAGCTTGCTGTATTTCCTTCAGTTCCTTCTCGATCCTTCCATACAATGCTTCCTGCTTCACTCCATATGTTTGCAAGATTTCCTCAGAAACATTCTCCATGGCTCTACGGACCAAACTGATGTCGTCCTCCATGAGCGTGGCCTCTAATTGGGGCTTACTAGTGTGCATCATCTTTCTTGTTGAAGGTTTTTGTGGAGAAACCTTCCTCTTCTGTGGTTTTACTGTTTTAGCAGGGGGATCTTTCAGTGGTGTAGCTTCCCCTTCTCCTTTCATTTCTCCTTCATCCCCTCCTCCTTGTCCATTTGCTTCATCTCCTCCTCCTAGCGATCCAGATATATTTTCTTCATAGGTGCTGTCCTCCTCATCAGTCTCTATATTATGGATTTCTTCCTTCTTTTTCTTCGTCTTTGTCCCACTGGACTGTCCGACATGTTCAACTCGGGTGCCTAGGGGGCTTCCTGTGATGTTAGTGTCAGAGAGTTCTACATCAACAACAAGTACAAGGAACTCCTCCGAACACTCCTTAATGATCTGCTCCATGTCTTCATCTGTCAGCTTGTAATATGATTGTAACTCTTCCTTTCTCTCATCTCTGCGTGCAATGATATAGATAAAAGGTGGATCTGCGTGGAACTTGGATATTGGTCTATACTGGTGCAAGGTGTGCGGTGTCATGCATAAAAATGACTCAATGGAAACCTTCAATTACTGATAGTAGGAATGAAACACAATGTTTGACTTCCACTGCTTCAACATGTAGTTGGTGAACCATAAGGTAGAGAACCTAGTGTCCAATGACTCCAATGGTTCTATCTTCAGAAATGTGCCTCCTTCAAGAATTTTCCAAGAGACAAATGCGATCAACACGCTCAACCAACTGAAGTGCAATTTGTGTCCTATATCTTGAGCTTCACACCAATATTTATCGAGTTAATTGACAAGGTAACTTGCCCAATTCATCTGCATACCCTCTAGACATTTTCCTGTGAGGTCCGCCACAAACCTGGTGACCTATGTGGGGCAGTTATTGCTTACGAGCTTGCCACCTATGAGTTGGCAAGAGAAGTGAACTACACCATCCTAGATAGAGGCTACCTTGTAGCCTCACTTTCCCTTTTTGACTTCATCGTAAGCCTCCTTGATGCGTTGTGCCAGGGAGTGGTCTGAGGCCTTCCCTAGGTAAAACTATTGACAGTCGAGTCCCTTCATTCTTAATCCTGTAATCAAATGGATCAGCGTCGGATCCACAATAATCCATTGGTCGAGCCACATGTATCCTCCATGGTAGCACGACAAGAGGATTTTAACGCAAGCGTTAACCTCCTGGTGACATCCAAAATGGGGAATCTTCGTCACATTTAGCATAGTGGATTGCGCCAGCTCCTTAATCCATGGTTGGGATACCAGGCGAGGCTCTTCCCAGTTGTCTTTGTCAAGTATCTATGGGATGTGAGCATAGCATAGTTCTTTTTGTCACCTAGATTAAAGTCATTTTTCTTCAGTAGTGGGATTTGTCCTAACTAGATCCCAACTACGCGTATTCCTTTTGGGATGTATGTGGTGATCAGGGTGTACTCATAGTCTCATGGGATGTTGTCATGGTTAACTGTGCCAACCAAAGGTGGGATACAATATGGTAAGATTGATGGGATCACTGCTTAGTCACAGGGTTGACATGGCTATAACATTGTCCAATCGAAGGGGAAGCCTGCAATCCCCTGGTCGATGATGCCTATACACCTTTAGATAACGGTTTATCAGCCATCAGCTTCTTGAATATCTCCTCAACATGCTTCTCTAATTCATTAGGTTCGCCCAACATTCTCACTATTAAACAGACAGGTCAGGGTAAGCGAATGGATAAGTGGGTTAGACAAATAGACAACGACGTCTAGTTTTTGATAAGACATCTTGATACAAAATCAATTCTCTATTAGCTCAGTTAATCACGGGTGTAAAAAAGTGGTCCTGACGTAGCATACGATGGGTTAAATAAACTGGGCCTCATAACAGATTCTTCCAACGAGAAGGAATGCTTCCATCAATGTGAATTTGTCCATTATGGCATGGTCTCAACATCCCAAAATAGGTCCATCCGCCCATAAATTCATTTTCTAGCTACTATTGAGCATCGCTCTAATGGGAAAGGTGCCTCCAACGGTCATATATCTTCGGCAGGGCGAAGTCCCATTCTGCACGGTCATGTTGTTCCAGCAAGGTTCAAATCCTGCGAACCTTCCTCCTGCAAGGTTCTAGTCTGTGAAGTCTTCCATCTGTTCTATGTAGCTTCCTATAGCTTTTCTAACTTGGATTTATTTTTACTAAGCTTCCTTTCCTTCTTTCATATGATCTTTTTTGGCCCTTGACCAAGTTTTTGGAGATACTTGGTCATATTAACCTATTTTGGGACTTCGACAACCATCGAAGGAAGAGCACGAAACGAAGTGGAGATGATGGGATCTAAGCCCACTTTTGGCTCCTTTTTAGGTTTTGGGAATATGTAATGGGAAAGGGATGTTAGCCCATGGGTTTACCCATGCTTAGGCCGCTTTTGTATGTATAAATAGAAGGATAGGCAAGAAAGTAATAGTCAAATATCAATATCTATGTGATATATGCTAAGTGCAAGTAAGGTCTGTAAGTGCTTCATGCCTATATGAGACTTGCAAGGCTAAGTGCTAGTCACTGTAGGAAGTTGGAAAAGGCTTTGTGTTGTAACACAAGGAAGAAGGATCTAGCGAGTTGCACAAATCTTCTTTCTTGTGCGCAGTAGGGTTTTGGTGGCTCTCTGCTATAACTGATTGAAGACACTAATAAAGAAGAAGAGTTGGTGGACGTAGCCCCGGGGTGGGGGTGAACCACGTAAATCTATGTGTTATTCTTTGTTCTTCGACTTGATGTGTTTATCCCTTATTTTTCTAAGTTCTTTGATATATTTAGATAGATCTACTTATTCTTTGGGCTTCTTAGAGGTGTGTGAATGCTAGATCGGACATGTATGAAGATGCTTAGTGCTGATTTATCGGATCTAATATGCTTTACTATTGCTAAGTGTTGAGATAACTTAGATCTAAGTAAATGTTGCGATGCTCTGTGCTATCTATGAAGTATAGTAAGGGTTGAATATTGATGAATGGTTGGTGCTAAATGCTCTGTAAGCGATATAATCAGAAATCTGTGTCCCAATTAAGGTTGTAAACACCTGAGTCTTGCAACCACCCCTGCCTCTACCTCAGGTGAGACTTCATCTTCTTTGTAGGTGTTGCCAAAAGGGTCAGTAGTTAGGGATTTTTTGGTGTTCTCTTGAGAATTGAACCCTAGGTCTACCCCTCTACCAACAAATGGTTCTATTGCCGGGACCTAAAACTGTGATTGCTGGGAACTAAGAAAGAGGAAGCTCTGTGCAAATATTCGATCTAAAACTGTGAAAGCTCTGTGCGTAGATATGTTCCCTAGTGTGCAGTATTCTACTTGATCTGTAAATATTTGTACTAAATAAATAAGGTTATATCTAAGAGAAAGAATATTGATCTAAAGAGAGAAGGCCAAATCTGAAAGAAAGGAGGTTGGATCTATAGAAAAGAAGCAGGATCTGAAAGCTTTGTGCTTGAAGAAAGGTAAAAGCAAGAAGTTATGATTGAAAGAGGTAAGATATGTAAACTTTGTGCTTTGGTAAAGGTAATAATAGTTAAATAAGTATTAGATCTGAAAGATCTATGCTCTGTAAAAGTAAGATAAGTGGAAATTTTTATTTCTAGACTATGGATCTAGGTATATCTGATAGGTTTTGTCCTAGTTTAAAATCTAGGGTGTTAATAGACGAAAGAAGATTTGATATGAATAGATATGATAAGAATAATGATAGATATGTTATACCTATGCATAGAAAGAATGTTTGGACTAACAAATGGATGCAGGATCCTAGAAAGAATTTTTTGCAGGTTAGCTACCATGATTGTAGTTCGCAGTACATAAGAGGTTGGGGATCATTTAAAAGAAAGAGAGGATTGACCCTCTATTACAGTTGCAGAAGACCATGACATATTGATAAGGAATTCCCTAGAAGAATACCTATAGGTCTTTGTTGCAAAGCCATGGACCATGAAGTGGTGGATTTCCCTAGGATGATCGCTAAGCTTGAAGGAATGAATCTGAATCAAGGAAACCCTGAGGCAGATCCAGAAAAGGAAGAACCCGAGAAAGAATAAGGGAAGGTATTGATACAAGTAAAAGAGACCCTAAATTACCACCGACATGTCATCTTATTAGAAATATTCAAAGAGAAGGAATGCATCGAAGAAAGAATAGGGGACTTCGACATTGACTGTGTCCTGGATGAAGAAACACAGATGAATATTATGCCAGAAAGAACCTGGGAAGCTATAGGAAGGCCTTCTATGATCCCTTCCCTAGGAGGAATAAGTTTATTCAAAGGAAAACTAGTAAACCTATGTGGAAGGCTCACCCGGATACCTATGACTGTCAATGGATCTTCGACAAAAGAGGACTTTGAGATTATTAAATTTGTTGAAGACAGAGCCTTGTTTACCATGTTAATAGGAAAACCTTGGATTGATAGATATCAAGCCAGACAAAAGGAGGAAGAAGAAGTTTTGGAATAGAAGAAGAAAGAGTTAAAAGACTTTATGACCAAAAGGACCGCACACTGTATTGAGGAATAGAAGAGAAGATCACAGATATTTAATACTAGCAACTCAAATGTTGAGGCTAAGAGAACACTAGAGGATCCCCAGGATATTGAATTACGTATCCCAGACAAGGAAGAAGTCTTACACAGGAACCCTAGGAAAACATTTCAACAGTGTGAAGTAACTAAGACCAAAGAAGAAAAGACTCAGATTGATAAAAGCATTACCGAGACAAAGCTCACTGGAAATAAGGCTAGAAAGTTAAGAAAGAAAAGGGCTAATACTGAAAGGTTATAGGAGGTTCTAGAAGAGACCTTGCAGAAAGAAAAATTGAAGAATTGGAGCTTCACTGAGATATCAAAAAAATGGCATAGATTACTTCACCATGACAAAGCAATATAGCCATTGGGTCTAATATATCCGTTCAAATTCCGCCTTGAACGGGAAGAAAAACAATAAAGAGGCATCATTAAACCATTGGGTCGTGCCATAACGGATCAAACAAGAGTTAATGGAGGGTCATGACCATTGTGAGCCAAGCGTTATTGACTTACCTATTTAGCACATCGCGTCATGCATGAAGAAAACTTTTTCCAAATTGAGAATTTGAGCTCATAACCTTGATTAAGATCGTCCAGTTATCATTACACTCTTGTTTTCCATCTTATTGTCATGTCTACATTACTTCGTGAACCCAATATTATTAACCCCGAGCGCATATGTCCGAGGAGCTTAGCGCACTTGAAGAATCTGCGAAGGAAGTACTCATTGATAGCAGGACCGAGAAAGTCATGTCGGAAAGAAGGATGTCTATAGGTGTGCAAGCATCATCGACAAGAGGATTCCAAGATTCTCCATTTACTGTTCGCAGAGCAGGAAATTCCAGAATCGTGATAGAGACAAGAGCGAAGCATAGAGACGATCTCGCAAATGCCAAGTTGATTTTGAGCATATTACCTGCGTATATACCTCCTCTGAGAGACGTAGTGAATAGAGACAGTGTGCCCATGGATTTTGACTATGGTTTGGTAACTGTGTACCTCCCAAAAGGGGTGTGCACAGTTCGCATAGACCAGGATAAGATAAAAGTATTGAAGTTTAGCGACTTGAACCTCAGCGACAGAAAGGATTATAGTATGCTTGCCCCACATAATTATCTAACCAAGATGAAAGGCAAGAATTCAAAGATTATCCCCCATCCTTAGACCCATAACCTCAGACAGTCTACCCTACTTAATGTGATGAATATTCCACACTTCGGACGACATCAAGAAGTAAACGCATGTGTTAAGTTGTTTTTATCCCATTACCATAGAGGATATTTATGGTTGAACTGACATATCACAGTGGATCCGACCTTGATCCATCGGATCATCGGGATTAGCATGCAAGGCCCTGACCCACAGGATTTTTATCCTGGAAAGACCGTGGATCGCACTCTTGCGCAGATGATCAAGGATACATATGGCGATGTCGATAAGTGTACATGAGGCTACAAGGTAGCCTCTATCTAGAACGATGCAGTGGGCCTAGCTTGTCAACTCATTGCTGGGAAATTAGTTCGCAAGAACCGACCCAACCAAGTAACCAGATTCATAGTAGACCTCGTTGGGAAGTGCATGGAGGGTGTACAGATGAATTGGGCACAATACCTTGTAAACTAGCTAGAACTTGATTGCAGGGAAGCCCAGGACCAAGGGTATGAGTTCCATTTCAGTTGGATTCTCATACTGATCGCATTCATTGCATGGGAAATGCCGGAAGGTGTGACCTTCCCAGACATCGACCCCTTTGAACTGTTGGTCGCAAAGTTTAGTACCCTGTGGTACTCAAACGATATGAATAAATAATGGTAGTCAAATTCTGTGTTTCATTCATATTATAATCAGTTGAAAGTAGCTATCAAGGCTACACCATGCATCATTTCGAACGCACTCCACAGGTTTCAGACCCTGATGAAGTTCAACGCAGATAGACACTTTCTCTACATCACAGTGTGTGCTGATGACCACAAGCAAAAGTTACAATTCTATTGTAAATTAATAGAAAAATATCTGGAGGAGATCACAAAGGAATGGTCAGCAGACCTCCTTGTTCCAGCTGACCCTATGAAGATATCGGACGTAGACAGTCTAGAAATTGCGCAGGATATACCTGGACCTAGCATGCGATAGAATATCAGTGAAGTGCAAGAATTAAGCAGTTCCTCAATGAATACTTCTTCCATCATGCCAGAGAAAGAGGGTTATGGAGAAGAGTTAGAAGAAGTTGAACAAAAGCACAAAGACGAAGAATAAATTTTTGGGTTTACCTCAAAAACTTTCTTCCTAAAACAAGTCTAAATCTCCCATGACTAAGATGCAGACCACACTGACCCCAGACAACTTCAACTTCATCACCACGACTCTGAATGATGTTGCGATGGAGATAGTAGAGAATAAAGAGACTAAAGAAGAGGAGATGTATAATCAAATTGAGATAGAGCTCCAAGGAGTGCAATAGGCACTTTAGTCGAAGCACGTAGTCTCCACTGTGCCCCTGCCAGTCGAAACACGAGAAGTAGGATATGAGCCAACTCAACTCCACCAAATCATGGATTCAATTGAGGCTCGACTTCGAAAAGAAAAAGATGAAGCAGACAAATCCATCCAAGCTTTGAAAAAAGTACAGGGAGTACTTGTAGAACAATGCAGTGCTGTAGACCAAGAAAAGAGTGCCCTCCAAGAAAAATGGAATGATGATAGAGCATAGCTACAAAAAGGAAAGGAACAGTTGTTGGCGAAGAAAATGGAGGTAAAGGAAGCGTTCAATAGAGCACTTCACTCTGTGACAGTCATTGAAGTACATACCAAAGAAAGAATCCCACAGTAGGTGGTACAACTTGAAGACGTGATATAGAAGCTACAATAGTGAATTGCAGATCTAGACCTTCATGCAGTACCTGAGACCTCGCAGGAGATCATATACCAAAGAGAAATAACTGCCAACAACATAGTTAATTTACTGAAAGATATTTCCCTAGAGTGCAAGAAGTTGAGTAGCTGTAACGCCCAGACTTACGAGAACCTCACAGAGAATCCAGAGTTATAGGCATTGGAGTCACAACTCCAAGAATCAAAGTAGCATGCCGATACGTTACAGGCACAGCTAAAGGCCTTAACACCAGTTGAAAGAATGAAAAGGTTTCAAGAACAACGGACATCCCAACAACAGATCCACATGATTCAATGTAAAGTGATGGAAGTCATTCAATAACATCAACCAGTGCAAGATAAGGCATGTCAGTTGTTCACAGAAGTTGAAAGCCAAGGATTCGAGATAGAACAGGTCATCATCACAATAGAACATCGCCTAGAAGGGCCAGTGAATTATGCAGTGATCCAGGAGTTCACTGAGAAAGAGGTCGTAGCATTGTAGCAGGTCGAAGCTGCTTGAGCCAAGCTTGAGGAATTTGAGGTAGAATTGCTCAGACTAGAGTGACTCGAGATGAGTCATAGGTGAGTGTTGGGGGCATGTTGTCCCTTGACCAAGTTTTGGGAGATACTTGGTCATATTAACCTATTTTTGGATTTTGATAGCCGTTGAAGGATGAGAAAAAGATGGAGCGGAGATCACAGGATCTCAGCCCACTTTTGGGTCCTTTTTGGGTTTTGGGAATATGTAATGGGAAAGGGATGTTGGCCCGTCGGTTTACCCACTCTTAGGCCGCTTTTGTATGTATAAATAGAAGGATAGGCAAGAAAGTAGTAGTCGAATATTGGAAACTATGTGATGTATGCTAAGTGCAAGTAAGGTATGTAAGTGCTTCGTGCCTATATGAGACTTGTAGGGCTAAGTGTTATTCATTGTAGGAAGTTGGAAAAGGCTTTGTGTTGTAACACAAGGAAGAAGGATCTAGCGAGCTACACATATCTTCTGTCCTGTGCATAGTAGGGTTTTGGTGGCTCTATGCTATAACTGATTGAAGACACTAATAAAGAAGAAGAGTTGGTGGATGTAGCCCCGATGTGGGGGTGAACCACGTAAATATGTGTGTTATGCTTTGTGCTTTGACTTGATTTTTTTATCCCTTCTTTTGCTAAGTGCTTTGATATATTTAGATATATCTACTTATGATTTGTGCTTCTTAGATGTGTGTGAATGTTATATCTGACATGTATGAAGGTGCTTAATGCTAATTTACTGGATTTGATCTACTTTACTGTTGCTAAGTGTTGAGATACATTAGATCTAAGTAAATGTTGTGATGCTTTGTGCTATCTGCGAAGTATAGTAAGGGTTGAATATTGACGAATGGTCGGTGCTAAGTGCTCTATAAGAGATACATCCACATATCTGTGTCCCAACTAAGGTTGCAAACAACTGATTCTTGCAACCACCACTGCCTCTACCTCAGGAGAGACTTCATATTCTTCGCAAGTGTTTCTGAAAGGGACGGTAGTTAGGGCTTTGTTTGTGCTCTCTTGAGCGTTGAACCCTAGGTCTGCCCCCGTGCCAACAATCGCAGTCTCTCTAACTATTTCTGTATTCCTCTTTCCATTCTTATTATTATCTTCTCCTAGCATAGTGACTTCACACTATTGATGTTCTCTCAAAGGGTCTGAAGTTAATATCCCTTCTCTTAATACTTCCTGGGTGGATATACTTATTTCTTTCATAGATAGGTCCTTCAAAACATCTTGTATTGTTTCAGCCTTGACAACTAATTCTCTTACTTTTTGTTCCTCCTGCATTGTTACTTTGTTCTATTGCTTCGACTTTTCCTTTCGTTCTTCCATTAGTTGATCTATTTTCTCGCTATGAAATCCCTTGTTTCTTGCCTTTCCTTTTATGTAGCTTCTTCCTCTGATTTCCTTCTGATCTGATCTTTCTCAATCCAAGTCTTACCTAGTAAAAGTGGGAAAGGGGTACTATGCTCAAAAAACTTAATGACTTCAAATTCCTCCTCAGTCGATGTTCCATGGATAATAATAGGTACATTAGTAGTTCTTCCACATAAGGTTATTATCTTATCTTTAAACAATCCTATCCTTCCCAATGGAGGTACTAGAGTAGGCTTTCCCAAAATTTCCCAAGCACCTTATATCATAATATTCACTTGTGTTTCCTCATCCAAGACACAGTGTATGTCGAAGTCTCTTATTCTTGTACTTATGCATTGTTTTACTTTTAGGATCTCTGGTAAACTAACATCTTTGTGAACATCCATCATTTCTTTCAACTGTAATAACGTAGTCTGATCTTTTTCTGATTCTTTCTCTTTATGATTCTCTAACATTATCTTAGTCTCTTGAATTCCTTCATATTTTTATTGTCTCATGTTCATTCGTTCAACTTTAGTAATCATCCTTGGACAATCCTCAACCTCATCGCCAACAATTTTACAACAAAGACAAATAGGACATGTACCAAGGCATTCCTTAGCAATATGTCATGGTATTTTGCAGTTATAACATAGTGTCAATCCTCTTTTTCTCTTGTATGTTCCCCAACCTCTTATGTACTACACACTAGGATCACAGTGTTGGACCTACAATCTACAAAAAATCTTTCTAGGTTCCTGCATCCACTTATTAGTCAAAAAATTCTTTCTCTGCATAGGAATAACATATCTTTCTTCATTTATATTATCTTTACTTGGATAAACTCTTTCTTCCAACTTCTCCCTAGCTTTTAGACTAGGATAAAATCTATTAAACATACCTAAATTCATGCTTTCGAAACAAAAATTTTCACTTGTCTTACTCTTATCAAAGCACAAAGCTTTACCTCTTTTAAGATCTTACCTTTTTTCTTCAGATCAGGTTTCTTTCTTAGCATAGAGCTTCGCAAGTCAAGTAGAGTACTGTGCACTATAGCAGTAGATCTACGCACAAATATTCTCATTTGTTTACTTCAGTTCCCAACAATCACAGTTTCACGTCCTCGACAACAAAACCATTTTTGGCATAGGGGAAGACCCAGGGTTCTGTTGATTAAGGTTGGTTGTCATTGATGTCAAACCTTGAAGAAATCCCCATAGCAAAAAGGTTTGGGTAATAGAACGAATATTGTTTGATGTAAATATGAATCATTATTGTTTTTTCATGGTTAATAAGAAGTAAATATGGATGAATTCCAAAGTGGTCCCCTTATGGTGAAAGCCCTCACAAGAAGACGCTTTGCGAAGTAAGAGAACCCATGCTTAATTATGGAATAATGAGATGAAGGACAATGAATTTTTTAGGGAAACTATCTTATATGGATATTTCTTGTCATTCCATTTCTAGTGGTATGTGGAACGTAACATAACTCCTCACGGTTAGAGAGTTATGGCCATGAGAAGTTGGAGACCCCAAGTTTGGGTAATGGACCCAAGTTTGTTTGATGGGTAACATTATGAG
>JZKD02S2367560.1:118801-129038 GCA_000966675.3 Picea glauca | reverse complement strand
CAAATTGAATACAAAATAAATTGTTTCAATAATAATTTTAATGGATAAATTAGAAGTGGGTTAACCCTAAAATAAGGAAAGTCGGCCAAGTGACCTAGAAGATGTTTTTAAGGAAACTACTTGGAGAGTATAAATAAGAGGCAAGGCTCTCTGATTTATCACACACTTGAGAATATTTAATATCTATAGGTTTATGAGGTAACCAAGGATATATAAACCATAATTTTGAGTGAAAGTGAAGAAAAGAAGGCCGAAATGCAAGGAAGAATAAATTCTTTTGATGATGCTTTCTAAGGTATGTTATTTACAGGTCATCTCACCATTTTCACTATAACGTTTTTTATATAATTATTCAGACCATGAAATTTCTATTCCATTGACAAAACATATCCAAGTATTTGTGGTAAAAAATTCAGCTTGTGGGTCATTTTATTTTTGGAGTTACACTCTCTGGAAAATAGGGTTTGTGGCTAGTCCTGAAACTAGTCAAAAACAGGTGTTTCGGGTAAAAACGTCATAACTTCTTCATAATAGATCCAAATTTAGTGATACAAAATGTTTTGGTTAGGGTAAATTCTATATTATTTTTTATAACAATTTCGGATCAATTCATCAAATATTCTGTGCGGGGCACACTCTACAAGGTCTCTCTCTAGAATAAGTCAGAATTCAACAAGGTATGCCATTTATGATATAACTCATTTTATGAGAGGTTCCAAGTAGTGAAACTTGGAGGAATTGCATAAAACACACTTAAGAAAATTTTGTATTAGTTTCATATCTTTATACATTATATGTAAAAAGTTATGATTACTTTAAGTTAGGGTTGTTGACTAATCCAAAACTAGGCATGTGAGACTAAAGAAAAGTTTGATGAGAATGCTAGTCTCTTGTTGTTAAAGTTAAGGAAGGTTTGTAGGAATGTGATCATATACACCAGGTCGATTACAGATCTATGAATCATATTTGGATGATGAAATTGATGAGGGATTTTGTTTGAGTTACATGTTGAGTACATGGTTGAGACAAGTAGTTGATGAGTTGGCACATACATGAGGTGTATAGTTGATGATGTTGGTTGATGAGTAGTTGATACATGATTGGTACATACTTGGTACATGGTTGGATGCACTTGTTTATGGTATAGGTTGATTACAAGTTGTTTGGTATAGGTTGGTGCATGATCGATTCACTTGTTTATGGTACAAGTTGATTACAGGTTGAGGTACATGTTGATGCATGGTTCAGATTTACAACGGTATATCTCACAATGATAGTGTGACATTGGTTCCATAATTCTACTTCTACTTCTGGGTGGTGGGATGGGGCAAGGACAGGTGGTTGTAGCCACCTTCCGATTGTAGCTGGAGAACATAGGAGGTTGTAGCCTCCTTCTGGTTATGGCCAGAGAATTGGGGAGTTGGAGCTTCCCTCAGGTTGTAGCCTAAGAAACTAGGGGGTTGGAGCCTCCTTCCAGTTGCAACTGGAAAACAAAGGAATTTGGTGCTTCCAATGAATGTAATTCTTCAAGACATATAAGAAAAAACATTCTGTGGTTTTCTCCCGATTTGGGTTTCCACGTAAAACACTAGTGTACATTCATTCATCCTTAACACCAATAAATCACTAAGCATCAACAGATCTATCTATCATACATAATAAGAAAAGCACTGAGTAGATTCATAACATAAGAAACATGGCACAAATCAACCAAAGAAACAATATATACATGGTTCACCCCAGTGTGGGGATACGTCCACCAACTGCTTTGTCTTCTTTATTATTCTTCAATCTCTTACATTTATCTGCTCCTGTGCATTAAGCCATAGAGACGAGCTTCACACAGGAAAAGAGATCTGTGCACTGAACACCAGATCCTCCTTCTAGAACTAAGTCTAGGCACAAACCCAACTTCTCTATCGAGCACAGAGCCTTAAAACTTACACATTCCATTGCACAAAGAAACTCAAAACTACTTGCACTTAGCTTCGCAAGCTATTGACTCCTTTCTACATTACATTCTTACTTATTTATACTTTTACAATGAGGACTAATCATGGGTAAACCCATGGGATGACATCCCAGAACCCATTAAAAAAACCCTAAGGAACCCCTTGTTGGGTCCACATAGCCCGCAAAATAAGTTAGATCCACGATCTCAACTCTGCCTAGGCGCTCCATCTTCGACCAGCCTGTCGAAGTCCTAAAAGTGGTCAAACCTGAACAAGGTTTCCTCAAAACTTTGTAGAGGGCCAAAAATGCCCCTATGTATCCTACAAAGTGTCACAAAACCTTGCTTCTTCCTAATCATTGTCTCCCTCTGAAGTTCGACTCCCTATGATTCCTTTCAAGTATTTCTTTCTATGGTAACCTTCTTGGAATACGTAGGATAAGCTGCCTAAAATAGGAAAAACAAGAGAAAAATTATTTCTAATATAATAGAATTTTATATAAGAACATATCAATTTCATGGTAATTCATTATAACATTACCAAGGTGTCCTACCTTAGAACAAGAATAAGAAATACCTCTTAGAGAAGATCTTAGTTCATATTCCAATTAAGTACAATAAGCATTAATACATGCTACTAAGCATTCACTTGTTCCTAGCATTAATAAAATCTAAAGGATTGCAATACTTAAGAAAAAATAAAAATATCAAACCTAATATGAAAACCTGGAGTCTATCTATTGTTCCGCTTGAGTTTCTTTTCTTCTGAGACAAGTATTCTTTATAACCTAGAGAGTGTGTTGTTCTTATGAATGTATTAGATCTAAGATATTTCTGTCTCTACGATTGCTTCTTGGACATTGATCCCTTCTCTTTCTAAAGATTCAGATCTATAGTAGTTGTTTTTTATTGTTTCTCCTACTCCACATTCATATGCTTGGAAGCTCCAAAAATCAAACTCTTCATCCTTTGATGCCTTCTCTTCAGTCTGTGGTTCCATAATGTTTCCCTTTGTTCTTTGCAAGGATGATGTCAATCCTTGTCTTCCATGCTCTACCAAGAGACCATGATTCTGTTGCGCCACTCTGATTTTATGGAGGAAATCATGACTATCTTTGAATTTGACCTTGACTAGTCTTTTGACTTTGACTAGTCAAACCTTGACTTTGACTAGTCAAACTTTGACTTTGACTAGTCAAACCTTAACTTTGACCATTCAAACTTTGACTTTGACCCAAAAATTCAACTTTGATGTTTTTGATGGATGAGTGCACCAAGATACGTGTTGGGTTAGGGTGCACTAGGATATCCAAGAATTATGCCAAATGCTTCACTTGAAGTGCCCTAACAATCAGATTAGGGTTTGTTGTTGGTACAATATCAGAAACCCTAGTTGCAACTACAATTCTGCTACAACACGCTTGATAGAGAGATACATATCTACCTTCTAGTGGTTATACTATTTTGGAGGTGGTGTGGGACCATAACCTATTAGAATGTTGTGCTTGTTTCACCATAGAAAATGCTCCACCATTGTCACCCAACCATAGGCACAAAGCCACCCCTGAGCACCTTAAAATTTGCTAGATATAATGATTATGGGAAGCCACACTAGAACCAATAGATAAACCAAGAGAGTGCAGATTATCCAAGGTAGCACACAAGTAAGAGTACCAAAAATGGTGAACAAGAGTGTGTTTCACCGCTACAACTAATGTTGCTTGTCACATACCCACTACGCAAATCAAACTTTTTCGTTGATTTCTCAACAATCAGAATCCTCGAAGTCCTACGGGGCTTAGCACAGGCTAGCTCTTTAATTTTTCCACCTTCATATGATTTTAGTTCATTACTATGGTCCGAATCAGCATGGTGTCTTTTCACACTTCGCGACTTAGTGCTATCGGAACGTCGAGTCGCTCGACTCTGCAAACCCCGAAGCTTGAAACAAAGATACACTAAACCCTGACGGGGCTACTGAGGGGAAAGTTTATTTGTTGGGGTCTTGTCTAAGTGACCCTATATGGTTTCCACGTGCTTAAGCCAACCAAGAGCTTATCAACTTTTCACGATTTGGGGAATCACGATACATGACTTCTACCTTTCCCCATTCAACTCCCCGAAACTTCCGAGGTCTCCAATGTTTCCCTCCAAAGGGAGATCGACGGTCGTAAGCCTCCCCTGATCCAACAACATGGATCCTTTCAGGGTTTTGGTACTCAGGAGTTCGAAGACTCACAAAGGAAAGGTTTTCTTTCATTTTGGTTCCCTGGATTCCGAAACGCCGAAACGTCGACCGGCAGCCATGTGTCCCTTTGATGGACGGCGGTGACCCTCAACCAAGATCAACGGTCGTAGTATTTTTTGGATGATCAATGGTCACGATCAAGTTCTAGATTTTCTCAATATTAATCACACCTCACTCCATGTCGAGGCTTCGGTGATCGAAAATTTGCGAATTGCGAAGACAAGGGTTCTTTGCCCTTTTGTTTTCCGGGTGCCAAAACACCGAAGCGCTTACCAACGGCCACGTGTGCTCTATATATGGACGGTCCAGGAACTTCTGTGGACCATGGGGTCTATGGTCCTGATTTCATCCTTTCTTGCAAGAGTAAAAAGGGGTCATGGCATTAATGCCTGCATCTCTTCCTCAAATCTAATGGTCATTATAAACCTTGGATCCTCCAAAAGGATCACATCCATTAATCGAGACTTAACCACATGCTTCCATATCGGAGGTTCGCAAGTCAGGATTTCAGGACTTGCGAGCAAAAGGAGAGTATGCCCTTTGATATTTCGAAGTGTTGATGGGCTTCCGATCTTGCCCACATGTCCTCCTATGATGGATGGCTCAGATTGATTCCGAAATTTTCACTATGAAAATTCTCGATCTCATATCATCGTGACTCTCGATTTAACGAATGTTGATATCCCGATGGCCATGCCTCTCGTCAGGACTTTCAACCTCCTGTTCATGAGGGATTAACCCTCATGCATCTCTTAACACATCCAACGGCTGTCAATTTCTTCTAGCTAATATCTAACAGCTCAGATCTGTCCCATGTCGCACACTCTCCCACTACTTCATGGACGTGGAAAAACAATCAACGATCTAGAGGTTGTCATGGACCTCCAGGGTCTACGATCCCGATTTCCTCACTCTTCACGACGATAGAGGAAAAAGGGTTAAGGTATGCAATGCCCTTGTTTTCTTTCGTCAATCTAACAGTCGTGAATGACCATGGATCTTCCGACGGGATCTCATCCATCGATCGATACTTATCCCTATGCTGCTACTTCAGGATTTTAAGAGGGTCATTCCTCCTCGTACAGGGTTGTTAAGACTTGCACATTCGAGTCCTTTTTCCAGGTTCTTGGTAAACCTTTCCAAGGAGGGAATCTATATGAAGAGATCTATTCTGGGGCATTCCTGGAGACAGATAAGGGGAAACAACTTCCTGAGAATGGGTTGGAAGTCTGACATGGTTCAAATCATGCATAATTAAATTCATTTATCAACATAAATCATGCGTGGTTTTTCTGTTATAAGCATATATAATTACTAGTACTGATAAAAATACTACATAGATATTCTTATAATGAAAACATTTACAGTTTCATAGCTTATGAGCATAATTATCAGAATACATATATTTTAAGGTACCAGAGGCAAAACACTTATCAGAATTAACACCAGAGGTGAAGCAACTGCTGAGAGGGGTGCTCGTTTCCACCCAACCGTAGGCTTAGTGACTCCTAGCGGATTTACCACTAGCCACCCCCGAGCTGAGACCATGATGTTGTGAGACTGCGTCTCCATTTTCCAGTGACCAGGAGCGAAGGTTGCAATCCTTCCTCTCTGCTATCACTCACTCTGCATAATGCTAGAGTTTTCCCCTCGCGTCTGCCCCCCTTAATCACTTCTACCCCATGCCTTATCCTCTTGTGAGGTTGTGTGTGGCATGATTACCCTCGCGCTGGTTAGTCATGATGGCTCTACGGATAGGCGGTTCACCTCCCCATCCCTCATCAATCCATCTACCTACTAGCCTGCGAGTCATTTAATTCAGGACCAGTGAGCCACTTTTGGTTCTCCGAGCCAGTGGAGTCCAAATATGGTATTAATTCTCTGTGGAAGTTAATGCCACCTTTCCAGGTGCCTTCCACCGCCATCATGGTCTCTTTTTCTGCACATCCCCTCTCAACAGTCCTGCAATAAATTCAAAATGTTATTCACATTCATTGACCTTTTTTCCTCAAGGTCCATTTACATCACATATTCACATTTATGAGTTTTCCATAGTTCTTGGTCAGTCCAGTTATATTTACAAACTAGGGGAAATAGGGTGTTACAATTCCCTCCCCCTTAAAAGGAACATTGTCCTCGATGTTCTTATCTACTAACATGAATTGCATGTACAAAAGTAAACAAAATCATATATGCCTGCCTCATGGTATCCTCCATTTCCCATGTAGCCTCATCTGGGCCAAAATGTTTCCACTGCACCTTGACCTATGAAATGGTTCTGTTATGGAGTGGGATTTCCTTTCTGTCCAGTATGCATTGGGGTTCTGGTAGAAATTCTCCCTCTGGTTCCACCTGGATCATAGACCAGTCAATTATATGATTAGCATCATGCATGTATTTCTTCAATCATGAAACATGGAAAACATTATGTTCTTTTACTGTGGGAGGAAGTGCTAGCCGATAGGCTATAGGTTCCAATCTATCTAGAATCTAAAAGGGTCCACAATACCGGGGTGCCAACTTGGCACAAGCTCCCATTTTCAGGGAACTCCTTCTGGGCTTAATTCTGAGATATACATGGTCTCCCATTTTGAACTCTCTTGGAGTTCTATTTTGATTAGCATAACTTTTCTATCGGTTCTGAGCGACCTTCAGATTTTGTTTTATCTGAATCACTTGTTGTTCCATTTCTCTCAGCATGTCAGGTCCAAAAGAAATCCTATTTACAGGATTACTCCAGTTGATTGGAGTATTACATGACCTACCATAGAGGACCTCGAAGGGACTCATCTTTAAGGATGCTTGGTAGTCGTTGTTGTAGACAAATTCTACCAATGGCAGGTAGTCTTCCCATTTCTTGGGTTGATGCATTACATGCATCCTTAACATATCCTCTAATATATGATTCACTCTTTCTGTCTGTCCGTTGGTTTGAAGGTGGTAGGTGGTGCTGAACAACAATTTGGTCTCCAATCCCACCATTAGTGATTTCCAAAAATTGGAAGTAAATTTTGTGTCTCTGTCAGACACTATCTCTTTCAGCATACCGTGCAGTCTGAACACCTCTTTCATGAATATCTGGGTAATATCTATCACCTTGCAGGTTGATTTGACGGGGATGAAATGAGCATATTTTCTCAGTTTATCCACCACCACCATAATGGCATCATCTTATTTGGTTGAAGTTGGTAATCCAGTGATAAAATCCATGGAGATGGTTTCCCATTTCCATTCTGGGATGGGTAAAGGGTGTAATAGTCTTGCTGGGTGTCTATGTTCTACTTTAACCTATTGGAGCTCTAGGCATTGGGCCATGTCCTTCTTCAACCTAGGCCAATAAAATTGTTTCCGGGTGGCAGTGATCATTTTCTGGTATCCTGGGTGACCAGTGTAGGGTCTTTTATGTAGTTCATCCATGATGAACCTCCTCAAGTCATCACGATTTGGAATGTACATTCTATCTCTGTAGGTGAGTAGACCTCCTTCAGTTATCTGGTAGCCTTCATACTTTACTTCAGAGGGTTCTTGCTGTAGGTATAGGGTCACAGTTTGAACGAAGGGATCTCTTTCTTGTGCATTTCTGACACCGTTCTTGACATCTGTCTCGCAGGTACTCACCGCTGCTAGGTGAATTGTTTTCATGCTTCTGCCGAGGGCATCGACCACCCTATTTTCCTTCCCTTTGATGTGTTTGATTTCAAAATCAAATTCGCTAAGGAGGGCCATCCATCTAGCTTGTCTAGCATTGAGCTTTGGTTGGTCGAACAAATGTCGTAATCCATAGTGATCTGTCATAAGTACAAATTTTCTTCCCAAGAGGTAATGCATCGACATTTTTAAGGCATGCACTATGGCAGCCAGTTCCAGATCATCAGTCACATAGTTGACCTCATGGTCATTCAATTTTTGGGATTCATAGAAGATCGCCTTTCCTTCCCGCTTAAGGACTCCTCCAAACCCTTCCTTACAGGCATCTGTGCACAAAAGGAAGTCAACTTCTGGGTCGGCGATTTTCAACATGGTTGCATGGGTTAGTAGATGTTTCAAGGTTTGAAAGATTTCTTCACATTGCTATGTCCATAGAAAGTTTGTCCCCTTCTTTTGGAGGGCAGTGATTGGACAACCAATCTTGGAGAATCCTTTTATAAATCTCCTATAGTATCCCGCTAATCCCATAAAGGATCTGATGTCTGAGACATCCTTTGGGGTAGTCCATTCCATGATAGACCTGATATTGTCAGGATCTACTGCTACCCCTTCCTCGGACAGAACATGTCCCAAGTAATGTATTTGATTCTGAAAGAAGTCACATTTGTTGAATTTAGCATAGAGCTGATGCTCTCTTAGCACTTGCAACACAAGTCTAAGATGCTCTTCATGTTATTCTCTATTCTTAGAGTAGATTAATATGTCATCAATAAAAACTAGTACAAATTTATGTAAAAATTTACTGAGTACATTGTTCATTAAGCACATGAAAGTGGCAGGGGCATTGGTTAACCCAAATGGCACTACCACAAACTCATAGTGACCATACCATGTTCGGAAAGTGGTTTTATGGATATCTTCACCCTTAATTCGGACTTGATGGTATCTCGACCTCAAGTCAATCTTTGAGAAAATAGACGCACCCCCAACTGATCGAATAGATCATCGATCCTGGGCAAGGGGTACTTGTTCTTTATGGTTACTTTATTAATTTGTCTGTAATCTATGCACAGTCTAAGGGTGCCATCCTTCTTTTTCACAAACAGGACTAGTGCTCCCCATGGGAACACACTGGGTCTAATATAACCCTTATCCATCATTTCTTTCAATTGCAATTTGAGTTCCACTAACTTAGGTGTGCTCATTCGGTAGGGTTCCCTTGACACCGACACCGCTCCTGGTGCGAGCTCTATCGAGAAGTGAATGCCTCTTCTTGGAGGTAGACCCGGTACCTCTTCGGGGAACACATCTCTATATTCTCTCAGGATAAGGTGATCCTCAAAGCTTGGTTTATCACCTTCGATTGTTTTTAACACCTGTATTGCATACAGGGGACATCCTTTTCGGCAATACTTTCTCATTTGCAGGGCTGATATTTGTCTCACCAAGACCAGTTTTCGGATCCCTTGAAGGGTTATCCTTTTTCCTTCTTTTCTCACACATTCTAAGGTTTTATGGTAACAGTCCAATTTGGATTTATGGGCAGACAACCAGTCCATACCAATCAACAGATCGTATGATCCCATGGGTAATACGTTAAGGGTTTCTTGGTTGGGGAATTCACCCAACATTAACTGGCAGACTGGTATGACCTCTACCACCTTTCTTTTGGCGCTAGTGGCTAACTGTACGAACCATGGCTTGGTTTATTTTTGTGGCTATAGCTTACACTTATCCACAACTCTAGAGGCTATATAACTCAAATTTGAACCAGGGTCAATCAAAATAGACACTAGATGGTTGAAAATCATACCTTCTATTTCCATCACTGAAGCTTGTGTTAATGTTTATGCCATTATTATAGTTCTTTGGATTTCATAAGATAAGAGCATAATAAGAACAAGATCACTGAGAAATACACATTCACAAGAGACACAACATTTATCCTGGGAAACCCTCTAGTGGAAGAAAACCCAGCAAAAACTTCCTTATCATAAATAGCTTATACAATGTTCAAGAGATAACTCAAACCAATATAGAAAATTCCTCCTCAAGAGATGCGCCACCCTTCTTCTCCTCTCTCCAACTTGAAATTGCAGCTTGCCTCATAAGAGAATGAGCAAGTGAAGTGTGTCTTAGAAGTGAGGTGCTAGCCTCTTATTTATATCAATCTGGAACGTGTGAAGAGTCACCATCTGGCAGGGCCGACCTCTTACACTGGGTGGGTAAACCCACCTTTAATTAATTCTGGCCCTTCCATTATAACTACTGGGGATGACTTCTTATTATGCACTTTGTAATTGTCCGATGACCAATCCGCAAAAGGGGATTTGGTCCTTATACAATTACCGACATGATTAATCCTCAATGGGGATTAATCCAATAACAAT
>JZKD02S2367560.1:106555-117268 GCA_000966675.3 Picea glauca | reverse complement strand
TCATGGCATCTGCCCATTCCTTCTTCTGGATGGCCTCTTCAAAACATGTAGGTTCTTCATCAAGTAGATTGCACATCAAAGCTGTGTAACTAGAGAATGGCTTTGGTTTCTTTACCTGTCTCATGGTTCCTTCTTTTTGGCATCAGAAGTCACTCCTGGATTGCTTGCAGGAGCTGAGCCTAACACCCATCAGTTTAATGTCATGATTTGTTTATAAGAGGGTGATCAAATGGAAGTGAACTCAGAACGATATCGTCTCAACTCTGAAACTAGGCTAGGCATGCATGGGCGAGTGAGGTCTTAGAGAAACTCCAATCAGTGAGTTGTAATAAGGGTGAGCAGGTGGAAGACTTGTATAAGAAGAGTGCGGGTGACTGTTATAAACAACAGGTTTCTAACAGACTGTGAGAGAAGGCACTTGAAGGCAAGATCATATTATACCCAAATGCAGGTAACCAGAGAAAACAATCATGCAACAACAAATCATTTATCATAACATAATTGTGCTAATTCATGCGAAGCATTCGATCATGAACTCTCTGGCATGAGACGAAACATAGATGGAAAAGGAAAACTATTTGTCATAAAACAAGAAATCTCAAACACAGATGCATAACCCAGAAACCAGAATGGTTGTTAAAACTTTACAGTCGGGAGCTTTGCTCTACCATCGATAGATACAAAAATGGCGAAAATGCCTACATATACTCAAAACAACAACAACAACAAAACCGATATGTCGCATTAAACACATTGCATCTGCATGGCTTCTGACAATCTGCGCCTGCAATCTTTGAATAATCGTGCACCAACGACGAATGCAATCAGACTTCTGACAGCTCCGTAGGTGAATCGACGTGCCTTTAATTTGTCACTGGACTTTCCCATTATGGCAGAGATGATGTCTAACCACCACCAACTATCTCAATAACTGATTCCTTGGGATTAAGGATGGTCCGGCTAACTCGGCACCTCGGGAACATGGATGGCCCCCCGTGCTACCACCTGGATCAGCTGAACGACCCGATGAGAAGGCATGCTGGCCGGCGCGAAGGATAGGGCACATAATAGGAGTGGTGGCACCAGCCTCATGAGGGCGTGGTATGAAGTGACGAGGCATGAGAGGGATGTCAGAGGAAAACACATGGCGGAGGACAACAAGTGGAAGGGGGTAGGAGACGAGATATGATGGGCTTGCTTT
The DNA here is from genome assembly GCA_000966675.3 of Picea glauca. Classification (NCBI taxonomy): domain Eukaryota; kingdom Viridiplantae; phylum Streptophyta; class Pinopsida; order Pinales; family Pinaceae; genus Picea; species Picea glauca. Next base: position 116,067 of record JZKD02S2367560.1, on the reverse strand, counting down.
TAGTAAGAGACTGATGTGGAAAGAGTAGGACACATGGCAGTCAATGAATGGATGATGAGATGGGAGAAGGACCACGCAGACCAGGAGGGGGAGAGATGGATAGATGTCTGAGGATGAGGAAGGAGCTAAAGGGCACGAACCTCATCGTACATCCAGGAAGAGAGCAGGTGGCATAGAAAGCTACATGACGGGGAAGGGGGGCCCACGATGGTTAAGAACAGAGTAGCTGAGAAGGATGGGATCTCTTGAGCACCGTTGATCCAGGCGCATTGATCTCAGTCATTGGGAAGATGCGTGCCCGCTTCCAGACCCCCCCCCCTTCACTTAAAGGTATAAATGCGGGGGGGGTCTGAAATTGCCTCGCACGCCGTTGATCTGAGCACGTTAATCTCAGCCGTCAAAGAGATGCGCCCTGGATTCCGAACCCCCCCCTCCGCTTAAAGGTAGAAAGGCGGGGGGGGTCCAGAATTGCCCGTATGTCGTCGATCTAGGTGCTTCAATTTTTTTCGTCCAGATCTGCTTGCCATTTACCACAGGCGCGCTTGCGTTCCAAACTTAGGACAAGTGGGTTTTTAACCCATTATTTTGCATTTTACCCCTATACCAGAAATATCGCTAACATTTGGCTCCATGGGGGATAGAGTCGTCCCTGTGATGCTCTAAGAACACTTTTGCAGATTCAGTTCCTTTCTGTTGGGATATGGAGTCATTTATTAGGCTGAAAACAAAAACAATATTTACAAAACAAAACAAAAAGAGCCGATTGTGGCTCACAAAAAACATTTCTTTAAGAAATGCCCATTTACTGGGCCATTGAAAACTTTTTTTCCTTCCAGATCCTGCAACCTGTAAGTGTTATTTGAAAATACTTCAAGGATCTTGAAAGGCCCGAACCAAAGGGCATGAAATTTACTGTGTTTTCCCTTTTCCTACTTGGGTGCATCCCATTTGAGCACGAGGTCACCCTGCTCGAATTCTTTCTTTTTGCTCTTCCTGTCAAAAGCCTGCTTGATCTTATGCTGATGATTGTAGGCCCTATTCATGACCTGCTCTCTGACCTGCTGCACTTCCACCATATGATGAATCCTTCTGACCACATGGTTAGGTTCTCCTTCAAAGTTCTGGAGGAAATTTGCCACAGATAAGGCGAGTTGAGTGGGGAAAATGACCTTTATTCCATAAACAAGTTGGAAAGGTGAGATTCCCAGGGATTTCTTGGTTGTTACCCGATCATCCCAAAGGGAGAATTTGAGCTTTGAGTCCCAGGCCCTTTTATTGTCCTCCAATAGCTTCTTAATGAGCTTGATTAGACTTTTATTGGAGGACTCTGCTAGTCCATTTCCTTGAGGATAATAGGGAGTAGAGTGAATCAGTGAAATCTCGAACTGTTCACAGAACTTGACCAGAGGCTCAGACTGAAATGGGGAGGCATTGTCGGTGATAATTTTGCTAGGGAATCCAAACCTAGCTATGATATCTCCCATGAAGTTGATGATCACTTTGTGAGAAGTGCTTCTGGTAGGGACAACTTCTATCCATTTGGTGAAATAGTCGGTCGCAGTTAGAATCCATCTGTGCTGGCCACTTGAGGGAGGATGAATTTATCCGATGAAGTCCAATCCCCATTGCTGAAAGGGTGTTGAAACTACTATAGGATTTAATGGCAGAGATTTGAGTTACTTCTTTCCTGAGAACTTCTAGCATTTGATGCATGCCCTGATTTCCCTGCAGACATCAGGAAATAAGGTGGGCCAGTAATACCCAGCTCGGAGGATCTTGTGAGTTGTGGTCTTCCAAAAATGATGACCTCCACAGAGACCGCTATGGAAATCGAGCATAACCTTCTGGGTTTGCTGCGGGTCTAGACACCTTAGTAACACCCCCAAAGGGTCTTTCCAATACAAGGCTTCGTCAATGAGGCAATATCTGACCGCTTTGAGTTTTAAAGCTCTAGCCTTACTTTTTCCCAATCCATCAGGGGGCTTTAATTCTTGCAGAAAATACAAGATATCCTTGTACCAGGGACATGATGCTAGTGATAGGGCACCCTGGAAATGCTTGTTTGATGGCTCAGCTTGCTCATTGATGAAGTTAATTCCCAAGGCCTTGCAGTTGGATTCAGCCAGCAGCTTGGCCAAACCCTACCCCTTTATCAACTTGGTGGGCTTAATCTCCAGATAAAATTCTAGGATATTGGCGATCCATTTACCTCTCCTCCCGTCTATGTCCGGCTGTATAAGAATGTCCTTCACAGAGGTTGAAGGGACATATGCAGTGATTTTTGAGTGCAAGACATAGAATCTGAAAGCTTTAAGAGACTTCACCAGGGCATAGGCCTTCTTCTCCATGATATCATACCAGAGATCTGTGTCTCTCAATGCTTTGTTGTAGAAATAAATAGGCTTCTCTTTCCCTCGATCATTTTTCTGCAACAGAATTTCCGCTACTGTATCACAGGAAGCAAAACAAAATATCAGAAATTCTTTGGAATAATCGGGACTAATTAGCACAGGTGCTTCAGTCAACGCCTTCTTTATTTGGAGAAAAGATTCTCTGGGTTTAGAGGTCCATTTTACTTCATTTCCATTTCTGAGCATGGTCATGATTTGTTTTACCAATTCTGCAAAATTTGAGACGAATCTCCTCAGAAAATTAATCCTCCCCAAAAATGTCTGAACCTCTTTTTTGGACCTGGGGAGTGATAGGGTCTGAATCACTTCTACCCTGCTAGGATCAATTCTCACCCCCTCTGCTGATACTATATGGCCTGATAGCTTTCCCTCCTTCATAGCAAACAATGATTTCTTGGGGTTTAGATATAGGCCATACCTCCGACATTTCCGGAAAACCTTCTTCAAGTGGCAGCGGTGCTCTTTATCAGTCTTGGAGAAGACTGTTATGTCATCTAGGTAGATCACCACAAACTTATCTTTTTCCCCAATGAAATCTATGTCCATGGCTCATTGGAAGGTGGCTCCTGCATTCATCAACCCAAAAGGCATATTGGCATACATGAATGTCCCCCAAGGAGTGGTGAAGGTTGTTTTTTCTCGGTCCTCAGGCATGACTGATATCTGATTGTATCCAGAGAAACCATCAATGATGGATATTCTGGATGCACTGATGACCTTCTGCAATATATGCTCCATGTTGGGTAGGGGATAATTATCTTTCCTTGAGTTCCTATTCAGGTTCCTGAAATCAACACAGAGTCTGATTTCGCCACTTTTCTTTCTTACTGGGACCAAATTGGCCACCCAGTCGGAATATCTCAAGGGGACAATGATTTGGGAATCTAGCAACTTCTTCACTTCTTTCTCCATGACAGGTATCAACATGGGATTTATCAGTCTCAACTTCTACTTGAATGGCCTAGCCCCTTCTTTCAGTGGGATCTTGTGCTCAATGACTGATGTGTCGTATGTTTTGAGGTCTTCGTAGGTCCACGCGAACACATCAACAAACTCCTTCAGCAACTCAGTATATTCGTCCCTCTACTCCTCAGTCAAACCTCTTGACAATTTGACAAACTTAGGCTCCTCTGGTGTGCCTATGTTGCACTCAGCTGTGTCAGCATCATCACCTGAAACTATACCCTTTACTGCCACATCATTCCCATCGAACAACCTTTCTAGTGGGATTAGTCCTTTCGGTATGTGATTGCTTGGTAGCTGAATAATCTGGTGGTCAACAATTTTATTCAAAAACCCTCCAGGGTGATGGTTGGGTTCCCCTTTAGTGTCAAGATCCTCATCTATGTGAAATGCAGAAAAGTCATCAACGGATTGAAGAAACTTTTCGATCTCCTGATCATCCTCAAATACCTTCCAATGTTTGACGTTGTCCGGTACAGAGGGTCTATATTTTATTTCAACATCGGATCTGACAGTGGGTAGCATGGGAACCTCAAGCAAACTAGCTGTGACAGCTAAAAAGTCGGTTGAAGCATTTTCCTCCCTTGGAATGAAAGAAATGTTAAAATCCAAGAAGAAATTATCCACTAGGTCCCATACCTCATTCCTATAATTCCTGAGACGAGGATGCTTAGCCTGGTAAACATTTTTTACCTGCTGTATGATCAATTCTGCATCTCCAAACACATCCATCTCCTTAACTCCCATTTCCTTTGCAGCTCTTAATCCCAGAACCAGAGCTTCATACTCTGCTACGTTGTTGGTGACTTCGAATTCCAGCTTGTATGACAGAGATATGGTCTCTTGACAAGGGGAGACGAATACCACCCCGACACCTGCACCCATACTGGAGGAAGCTCCATCAAAGAACATCTTCCAAACAGAGGTGGTTGGAGGAGGCATCTCCTGATTGAGAATGGGTTTCTTTCTGATCTGCAAAGGGGCCTCAAGAGTCTCAGTGACTTGTAACAAACTAGACCCTAAGTCAGTGTCAAGTGCAAAGATGGGGTGATTAGTGGGGTTCGCTTCATCACTGACTATGTAGGCTAGCTGGGCTTCTCTGTATAATCTCCTATGTTCTCCTCCAAAGACTGGAATAGTGGAATATGTGAGATCCATCTGTAACGTCCCTCCAAGTCTCTTAATCTAAGACCTTGACAACAACATGCCAAACTTGGGGGGAACATCAGCTACCACAATATCCATGACCATACTCTTCATGGGCAGCTGAAACAAAGAGACTACCAGGTCCTTAATGAATCCCAAACATTGCACCCTCCTAGAGTCAAAAGAATAGAGGTCATGATAGGCTCGGGTGACTTCCAGTCCTATTTCTTCCATGACAGTTTTGGGCATGAGGTTGTGGGAAGCCCTTGAATCCATCAAGTAATTGTGCAACACTTTGTCATGTATGTTCAGGGAGGTGTAGAAGGGAGGGGATGAATCATCTCTGTCTTCTACCATGGGGCCTAGGACAACTACTGGCCTCTCATCTTGGAGGTTTATGGACTCTGTGGGAGGGTATGAGGCTTTAGATTTCAAAAGCTCGGAGAAGCATTTTTTGAATTCTTCATGTTTGATCAGCTCGGTGAGGGGTACAGGGATTCTGATCTTTTGAATCTCATGCTTGAAATTAAAAGAAGATGTAAGATTTGGAATTTCTCTTATTTCAGGAACATGATTGTGGATAATTGGAGTGAGGGTTTGAACCTTCTTACCTCTATGCGCGTCTGCTACTTCATTAGTAGGATTTTCTGCTCTGGTGGACTGCTCAGGAATATTAGGTGTTGCTATCTTTTTGTTGGTCCTCAGGTTGTACCTGCCTCGGCCACCACTAGCCCTGTCTCCTGTGCTCAATTCATTTAGCTGATTGTTCATGAGAGACTCCTCGTATGCTGATTGAGTCAAATGAGGGAAAGGAGGAGTGACTTCTAAGTAGTGGATTTTAGGCTCAAGCTTGTCTGTTTCCCTTTCTTCTTCATCGGCCACAAAATTGTCCTGAAAGGGAGCCTGAATTCTTTGGTCGTCCTTGTCTCTTCCCTTCTCTCTGTGCATAGTTGGGGGAGCAATATTATATGGCCTTCTAAAACCCCCTTTGTTCTCGGTTCTCTGAGGGCCTTTGTTCATTTTCTTCCTTTCCACCTTCAGTATCTCCATCTCTTTAGATAGAAACCTCATCATCTGGGTTAGTTCATTCACTTGAGTGTGGGGAAACGATGGGCCAGAAGTCGAGGCTTTAGACTTTCCATTTTTTCTATCTGCGTTGGCCTTGTTCCTCAGTCTATCAGCTGCTAATATGTTATATTCCACTTCTATAGCTGCATCTTGCATTTGAGATAAGGAGGTGGCTCTTCTTTCTCTCAATAGCAGACATAAATCCGGGTCAAACACACCAGCATACGAAATTTGGGCAGAGGCTTCTGAGGGATTTATCTCTGCAGGAATCTTATTATACATTTTATTGAACCTTTTGGAGAAGTCAGAGACAAAATATCCTTCCATTGTCTTCAGAGCCCCAAACTCTATCATGTAATACATATAATATTTCCTGTCTCCCCACTGCCTCAGGAAAACACTATCCAAGGCTTCAATTCCAGCAACAGATCTAGGGGCCAGTCCTCTAAACCATTTCCTAACCTCGCCATCTAGGATCTGGACAAAGACTCTCATCTAGAAATCTTCACTTTCAATGTTTAGGTTGTCTGCATAACTATAGAAAGCAGCCAAGTGCTCTTCCACAGTTATGTCTCCTTCTCCTGCGAACTTGGGCATGTATTTCAAATAGTCTTCCGTAGGGAGAGGATTCATAGGATGGGGTAGGATTAAAGGAGCATATATAGAAGCGACTATGGAATCCATTCTATTCGGAGGGGGATTAGCACCATCCATAGGGATATTAGGTGGAGGAGAACTTGGAGGAGAAGGAGTTCGTGAAGGGGCTACTGAGAATGAGTCTCAAAGTGGAGTGGGAAACAAGAGAGGATTCAACGAGAAGGCTAACGAGCTCACGTCAGCAGGTGATTTTCTTTGTGCAGGAGTAGGGAAATATTCTATAGTCCCTGGTCTATGCCAAGGAACAACTTCATAGGAGAGGGGAGTGACAAGACTTTCTCTCTCCAATCCCAGAACAGGAGGGGAAAACTCAACAGGAACACTCCCAGAATTCAAGAAACGAGAAACCTCTGAAGGAGGTCTATTAAGAAACTGAGGAGGAGAAAAAGGAGTTCTTACAGAAGGGGATGGCGTATTACCTGTCTCGGTGGTGGAAACTTCTTCTGCAGAGCTCTTTCCTCTTCTTCAAATCACCTCGGGGTCAGCTCCCGGTGTAGCTAAAGGCAAGTTTGGATGAGACCGCATGTGTCTACCTCTGAAAGCCACAATTAACAACGGGTTCGCTCCAGTGGAGTTGTCACAATGGATTCACCAGGTGCACAGTAGCAATCTTCAAGTCCTGATATCTGATGCACCTTCAGAATCAGTTGATCTTTTTCATTCAATCCCAGGGAAAATATTCAACTTCGTCCCCGACAATGACGCCATAAATGTTGGCGTCATAAGTCACTCCTGGATTTCTTACAGGAGCTGAGCCTGACACCCATCAGTTTAATGTCACAATTTTTTTATAAGAGGGTGATCAAATGGAAGTGAACTCAGAACGATATCGTCTCAACTCTGAAACTAGGCCAGGCATGCATGGGCAAGTGAGGTCTTAGAGAAACTCCAATCAGTGAGTTGTAATAAGGGTGAGCAGGTGGAAGACTTGTATAAGAAGAGTGCAGGGGACTGCTATAAACAACAGGTTTCTAACAGACTGAGAGAGAAGGCACTTGAAGGAAAGATCATCTTATACCCAAATGCAGGAAACCAGAGAAAATAGTCATGCAACACAAATCATTTATCATAACATAACTGTGCTAATTCATGCGAAGCATTCGATCATGAACTCTCTGGCATGAGACGAAACATAGATGGAAAAGGAAAACTGTTTGTCATAAAACAAGAAATCTAAAACATAGATGCATAACCCAGAAACCAGAATGGTTGTTAAAACTTTATAGTCGGGAGCTTCGCTCTACCATCGATAGATACAAAAATGGCGAAAACACCTACATATACTCAAAACAACAACAACAACAAAACCGAGACGCTGCATTAAACACATTGTGTCTGCATGGATTCTGACAATCTGCACGTGCAATCTTTGAATAATCGTGCACCAAAGGCGGATGCAATCGGACTTCTGACAGCTCCGTAGGAAAATCGGCATGCCTTTAATTTGTCACCGGACTTTCCCATTATGGGAGAGACGATGTCTAACCACCACCAACCATCTCAATAACTGCTTCCTTGGGATTAAGGATGGTCCGACCAACTCGACACCTCGGGGACGTGGACGGACCCCCGTGCTGCCACCTGGATCAGCTGAATGACCCGATGAGAAGGCATGATGGCCGGCGCGAAGGATAGGGTGCATAATAGGAGTGGTGGCACCAGCCTCATGAGGGTGTGGTATGAAGTGACGAGGCGTGAGAGGGATGTCAGAGGAAAACACATGGTGGAGGAAAACAGGCGGAAGGGGGTAGGAGACGAGATATGATGTGCTTTATTTTAGCAAGAGACTGACGTGGAAAGAGAAGGACACATGGTAGTCAATCAATGGATGATGAGATGGGAGAAGGACCACGTGGACCAGGAGGGGGAGAGATGGACAGATGTTGGAGGATGAGGAAGGGGCTAAAGGGTGCGAACCTCATTGCATGGCCAGGAAGAGAGCAGGTGGCACGGAAAGCTACATGACGGGGAAGGGGTGCCCATGCTGGTTAAGAGCAGAGCAGCTGAGAAGGATGGGATCTTCTGAGCACTGTTGATCCGGGTGCATTGATCTCGGCCGTTGGGAATATGCATGCTCGATTCCGGACCCCCCCCCACTTATCTTAAAGGTAGAAAGGAGGGGGGGTTCCAGAATCGCCTCGCACTCCGTTGGTCCAGGCCCGTTAATCTCAGTCGTCAAAGAGATGCGCCCTGGATTTTAGACCCCCCCCCCCTCCGTTTAAAGGTAGAAAGGAGGGGGGGGTCTGGAATTGCCCATACACCATCGATCTGGGTGCTTTGATTTCTGTCATCCAGATTCACTTTTCATTTACCACAGGCGCGCTTGCGTTCCAAACTTAGGACAAGTGGGGTTTTAACCCATTCTTTTGCATTTTACCCCTATACCAGAAATATCGCTAAAACTTCTAGAACACCATACTTCTCTCCATCTTGAATAATCTCTCTTGCCGAAGTAGGATTTCTTTTATCGGAGAAGGTCATCTGAGGAGGTTCGTGAGCTTCTGTTATGTCATTATCTTCAAGAGTCTCCTCATCAGGGGAAGCTATGACTTCCCTTACAAGTTCTGCAGCTCTGGGAACTTCCCTCACGGATTCTGTTGTCCTGGGATTTATAGGTTCCTCTTCACATACCTCTTAAATATGGCATCTTCTCGATTTCTTAAGTCCAGCTTCTTCATCAAAGGTCATGTCCCTACTGATCTCAATATGGCGGTGACCAGGTATGTATATTCTGAAGGCCTTGGATACCTCACAGTATCCCACAAATATTCCCTTCTTTCTGGAGGGATTTTGTTTGTTTCTTTTCTCTTTCGGTATATGAATAAACACTGGACAACCAAATATTTTGAGATGGCTTACCTCTAGCTTCTTTTCGGTGACCATTTCTTCTGGGGTCTTGAACCCAAGTGCACTATGGGATAGTCTGTTCTGCACATAAACAATTGCCATACTTGCTTCTTCCCATAATCACATAGGAATATCTTGATCGTGAATCATGGTCTTCACAACCTCCATAATCGTTTTGTTCTTCCTTTCAGCAACACCGTTTTGTTGGGGATTATAGAGAGTAGTTAATTCCCTCTTGATCCCGACATCTCTGCAAAAGCTTACAAACTCCTTTGAGGTATATTCTCCTCCATTATCTGACCTGGGTATCTTTATCTTTCTTTCAGAAAGATTCTCTATCAAGGCTTTGAATTCCTTGAATTTACTGAATACTTCATCTTTAGATTTTAAGAAATATATCCAGGTCTTACGAGAATAATC
>JZKD02S2367560.1:75490-104716 GCA_000966675.3 Picea glauca | reverse complement strand
TCCACAATGGGGATTTAATCCAATAATAATAATGACATGATTAATCCACAATGGGGATTTAATCCAATAACAAAATAATAAGAATGCTCTTCGTAGTTACATTATTTCAACAACTTGTTGGTCAGCTTGGTTATTATCCAAGGTTTCATAAATCTGCGGCACACTCCTTGCCACATCATTGACTGTGGTAGCTTCCTGAATGTTATAAACTTTATGACTGTTCTGTTTTCGGTGTGGACAGTCTCTCAGGAGATTCTCTTCTCCGCAACCCCAACATTTCAGAGGTTCTTTCTGTGGGTTATTAGTCTTCACTGGTATAGGTCCAGAAGTTTTATTTCTGTCCACCGAGGGAAAGTTCTGCTGGAGTACACTCCGGGATGGATAGTTCATTATGGGGTTCTTCTTGTAGTTTTTAAATCCTGAGGATTTAGTTCCCTTTTTCCGAAATCTCGAACCACTCTTTTGTTTCTAGTCTCCACGAGACTCGGCCCGATGTCCATATTGTTCATGACAATATGTTTCCTTTCATATAGTGTCTTCTAAGGTCTTTGGCTCATCGAATTCGATTCAGTTCCGGTATTCCTTGGGTAACCCGCTGATGAAGCATTGCACCTTTACCTTCTCTTCTTTGATGTAGGTTACATATCTCAATAAGTCGAGGAATTTGTTGACATATTCCTCTATAGTGAGTTTCCTGAGTCTAAGTTCATAAAACTCTTTATCCTTCTCATCGAAATATCTTTTCGACAAATACTTCTTGCGAAAGTACTTCTCAAACCATTTCCAAGACAGGTCCTCCTCGCGGACCCCTTTCATGCTCTTAAGATCTTCCCACCAGATAGAAGCCTTTCCGTTTAGATTGAAAGTGGCCACTTGGGCCTTTAAATTCTCTGAAAATTCATGGACTCTGAAATATTTCTTCAATCCAAGTAGCCAGGCCTCGAATTACTCTCCCTTCTTTATCTCACCATTGAAGGAGGGAGGTTTGGCCTTTCTGAATTCCTCAAATTTATGACCCTTGGAAGTCTTTTGCTTCTTTTATTTTCTTCGAGAATAGGAACTGGTCCTGCTGCTAGAAGAGCCTTATGAATTTCCAGCTTCCTTCTCTGTGGAATTGTCTGGCACTGGTCCTTTACCTCTGGGGTGGACCTTTCTTGATTTTCTTCTCTCAGTATGGTCACTGACACGACCATGTTTCTGCATCTCAGGTTCCTATTGCATTTGTAGCTGTAGGTCGGATAAGATCTGCAGTAAAATTGCATTAATTTTGGTTTGCTTTTCTTGTTCTTTCATCATCCTTTCATTGTCGGCCTTGCAGCTTTGCAATTCAATCATGAGATTCCTCATAGTCTCGGCTAGGTCTGGAGGGGTTCCTATTGCTCTTCTTTTGTCAGACTCTTCATCTCTGTTGTGGGAGCCTTCTCCCACCTCTTGGTGAGTCAACATACTCTGCGTTTGTAGATTCTCACGGCTGATCATCTGCTTGAGTGAAAAGACAAATGTTGGTTATTAGTCAAGAGTTAAATACATTTTTATAATTTGTGCATAGTTTATATCTCTTTCACATTCATACACAGTCGAGTTCTTGTTTCCAAGTTTTTTTATAATCCTGGACAAGAGAGTTATGTTAGGGGTTACTATTCGTAGGAGTACTTCGAACAGAGCTTATGCACAACTCGTGCATGAGCCCAAGTAGGCTGAGTGTCGTAACCATGCTCTGATACCACTTTTTCACATACACACTATGCAAATCAAACTTTTTCGTTGATTTCTCAACAATCAGAATCCCCAAAGTTCTACGGGGCTTAGCGCATGCTAGCTCTTTCCTTTTTCCACCTTCATATGATTGTAGTTCATGACTATGGGCCTAATCAACACAACGTCTTTTCACACTTCATGACTCAGTGCTACCAGAACGTTGAGTCGCTTGACTCTGTAAACCCTATATGGTCAAGTTTCTCTCTTGGGGTCTTGTCTAAGTGACCCTATACGGTGTCCATGTGCTTAAGCTAGCCAAGAGATTATCGAATTTTTGCGATTTGGGGAATCATGATACATGACATCTACCTTTCCCCATTCAACTCCCCGAAACTTTTGAGGTCTCCAATGTTTCCCTCCAAAGGGAGATCGATGGCCGTAAGCCTCCCCTGATCCAATGGCATGGATCCTTTCGGGGTTTCAGTACTCGAGAGTTCGAAGTGCAACGACTCCAAAACTCTTCGTCATTCAAATATCTGATTTCTGATATGGAAAGTTGTGTAAGAGATCGATGACTCTTAGGAGCATGGATCCAATGGTCCATGGGATTTTGGGTATCAAGATTTCATGAATCGGGAAGGCAAGGTTTTCTTGCCTTTTGGTTCTCTGGATGCCAAAACGCCGAAACGTCGATCGACAACCACATGTCCCTTTGATGGATGGTGGCGACCCTCAACCAAGATCGACAGTCGTGGTATTTTTGGGATGATCAACAGTCATGATCAAGTCCCATCTTTTCTTAATCTTAATCACACCTTACTCCATGTCGAGGCTTCAGTGATCAGAATTTTGTGACTTGCGAAGACAAGGGTTCTTTGCCCTTTTGTTTTCCGGGTGCCAAAACACCGAAGCGCTTACCAGCGGCCATGTGTGCTCTATAGATGGATGGTCTAGGCACTTCTGTGGACCATGGGGTCTATGGTTCTGATTTCTTCCTTTCTTGCAAGAGTAAAAAGGGGTCATGGAATTAATTCTTGCGTCTCTTCCTCAAATCTAATGGTGATTATAGACCCTGGATTCTTCGAAAGGATCACGTCCATTAATCGAGAATTAACCACATGCCTCCATCTCATAGGTTCGCAAGTCAAGATTTCAGGACTTGCGAGCACAAGGGGAGTATGCCCTTTGATATTCCAAAGTGTTGACGGGCTTTCGATCTTGCCCATGTGTCCTCCTATGATGGACAACTCAGATTGATTCTAGAATTTTCACTATGAAAATTCCCGATCTCATATCATCGTGACTCCCGATTTCACGAATGTCGATATCCTGATGGCCATGCCTCTTGTCAGGACTTTCAACCTTCTGTTCACGAGGGATTAACCCTCATGCATCTCTTAAAACATCTAACGGCTGTTGGTTTGTTCTAGCTAAGATCTAACGGCTCAGATCTGTCCCATGTCGTGCACTCTCCCACTACTTCGTGGATGTGGAAAAAAAATCAATGGTCCAGAGGTTCTCATGGACCTTGGGGGTCTACGATCCCCATTTCCTTGCTCTTCATGAAGATAGAGGAAAAAGGGGCAAGGTATGCAACGCCCTTGTTTTATTTCTTCAATCTAACAGTCATGAATGACCATGGATCTTCCAATGGGATCTCGTCCGTTGATCGATACTTATCCCTACGCTGCTACTTTGGGATTTTAAGAGGGTCATTCCTCCTTGTACAGGGCTATTAAGACTTGCACATTCGAATCTTTTTTCCAGGTTCTTGGTAAACCTTTCCAAGGAGGGAATCTCTATGAAGAGATCTATTCCAGGGCATTCCTGGAGATAGATAAGGGGAAACAACTTCTCGAGAATGGGCTGGAAGTCTCACATGGTTCAACTCATGCATAATTAAATTCATTTATCAACATAAACCATGCATGGTTTTTCTGTTATAAGCATATACAATTACTAGTACTGATCAAAATACTACACAAACATTCTTATAATGAAAACATTCACAATTTCGTAGCTTATGAGCATAATTATCAGAATACATATATTTCAAGGTACTAGAGGCAAAACACTTATCAGAATTAACACCATGGGTCAAGAAACTACTGAGAGGGGTGCTCGTTTCCACCCAACCGTAGGCTTAGCGACTCCCAACGGATTTACCACTAGCCACCCTCCAGCTGAGACCATGATGCTGTGATACTACGTCTTCGTTTTCTAGTGACCAGGAGAGAAGGTTGTAATCCTTCCTCTCTGCTATCACTCACTCTGCATAATGCCAAAGTTTTCCCCTCACGTCTACCCCCCTCAATCGCTTCTACCCCACGCCTTATCCTATTGCGAGGTTGTGTGTGGCGCGATTACCCTCGCGTTGGTCAGTCATGATGGCTCTACAGATAGGCGGTTCACCTCCCATACCTCATCAATCCATCTACCTACCAGCCTGCGAGTCATTTAATTCAGGGCCAACGAACCACTTTTGGTTCTCTGGGCCAGTGGAGTCCAAATATGGTATTAATTCTCGGTGGAAGTTAACGCCACCTTTCCAGGTGCCTTCCACCTCCATCGTGGTCTCTTTTTCTGCACATCCCCTCTCAGCAGTCCTGCAATAAATTCAAAATGTTATTCACATTCATTGACCTTTTTTCCTCAAGGTCCATTTACAGCACATATTCACATTTATGAGTTTGCCATAGTTCTTGGCCAGTCCAGTTATTTTTACAAACTGACGGAAACAAGGTGTTACATTGCTCCTCTTCCAGACTTGCACACTACTTTTGTTGCTACTGCACTTCTAATATATGCACACCAATTGAGTGAGTGTGTTATTTTCCAAATGAGATAAATCACCTTCTATTTATACTAATATCATCAGGTGAACATGTGCCTCTTCAAGCATGGCCAACCTGTCCTTTTCTACATATAATAATTCAATATTACTTATTATGCTAAGCCGACTTGTCTTCCAAGGTTTTCACACATATGTTTAGGTTTTTTCCTACCTTTGGAATATTCTATTCTAGTCAAAGGTTTATCCATGGAGTTTAATACTTTCCGCAGCTACTAAAACATCAAAAATAAGGTACAAGCCCTTATTGGGGTCAATAAGCTCAAAAAAAACCCAAACGGTGAGGAAATTGAGGGGAATAAGCATGGAAAATGGTGAATATGGATGTGAATGGTACAAAAATCCTTCAAGGATACCCCCCTAGTAGAAACCCTTTTACATGTCAACTACCAAGTTGAAATGAGGAAAAATGTATAATTTCCAAGAAAACGTCTTCATAATAAAGAAATGACCCTTTACAACATTCTCAAATGCTTCAATTATTAAAATGAAACTTACCACGAGACCAAACTTGTTATCTCATGAAGCAATACCTATCATACTCTGTGGTCAGCCAGGCTGGTGTGGTGGAAACTTCTACTGTCGGTCAATGGTGATGTGTAATAAGAGGAGGGGTTTTCTCTTCTCATCTAACTCTCAACACTCCATGTATTCAACCTACATGCCTCGATACATCATCTCCTTAGTTACCGCTAGCTTGGGGGTGTAACATATGGCTCCTACTTGGGGACATGTGCTCATCGTAGAGTACATGAGAACCTCAAAATATCCTTGTAAGACTTGTTCCTACACACACTTAAACAAACACATTGGGATATTTAAGGGTGGTGTACTCACCACTTTATTCATATAATAAAAAATACATCTATCCATTAAAAAGAAAAAAATCATTTTTCAAAAACTTTGAACTAACATGTAATATGATTTCAAGAAAGTGCAATAAAAAACTATGAATGAATGAAAATAAAGAAACATGCAAAGAAAAATATGAAAGTAAATGCAACTACACTAGGATGAGCACACACAATGCAAATGAAACAAAGAAAAATTACCTACCTACTTATTTGGGGCTCAAGGCCCATGGAGATTAGGTCCCATCAACATAGGGTCAAAGGATAGACCCATAAACTAGTAATGACATCTTCCTCCCATCCATGGCAAAATAAGTTTCCTTATCCGATTTCTTGTTGAACATGTAAGGGCCAAGCCATAAAACTTCACTCATTTTATTATACTCAAGTTTTCCATTTCTCTTATCCCACATGAGTGTAAGGATCCCTTCACCAAATTCAAAGTAAGGTATATCTTCAATGTTAGGTTGTGCTGGAGGGTCTTCTTTGACCATATGTTCGATATCTTTCTCTCACTCTTGATCCTTCATGTATGCATCCTTATTGAATATTTTAATAGACCCTAGGTCCTTCCCTTGGTACTGTTAACACATGAAATGTATTGAGGGTCATTTCCACTTCGTTTTGTTTTGGTTTTAGTTTAGTTTCCTTTTTTAAGACATTTCTAAATAATCCATGTCTATATAAGAAGAAAACTCATTTTTGTTCTTTATCCTTATTAGGTCTTATTTGTTACTTGGGCCTTTTGGAGGATAATGTGTCAAGTCCTAGTGTTAGTAGGGTTCATGGATTCATTCTTAAAATATTTTTCACATTATCTAAAGATTATGAGTGAGTTTAGTATTGTATATAGTTTTTATTTCTTGAGTCGAATAAATGTTGTAAGATTAGGTTTTCAAAGGTATAAAGGTCAATTCATGTCATGTACATAGGGTCTCCTACACTTTCAAATAAGTTTGTGCCACTAAATGTGTCATCATAACCTCGGTGCAAAAGTTCTGATATTTTGCAACTTTGTACATGTGTCAAATCACTACCGAAACGCCTTTTCCCCACAATGGATTGTAATCATTATTTTTATCATTAGATTCAGTGTCATTTTCATGTTAAGAGTCATGTGGTTGTAAGTCATAATGAGTCATGAGATTTTTGGTTCTATTTTATATGTTTTGTAAGTCTCAAACAGAACGCTGCAAAATTTCCAAGAACTACAAAATTATGCTACCAAATCTCTGTACGCTGCCAAAATTTGGGTGTTGCCAAAGTTCTATTCAATTGCTGAAGCTCACCATTACCTTTTGATCTTCATCAATAGTCATAGAAAATGACAAGAAGAAGAAGAAGAGTAACAAATGGAGTGAGATAGTCAAACTTGAACCCCATGATTTGCAACTATTAGACTCAGATATAGCCTTCAAAGAAACATTTCAGGGAGATGGATGTCTAAATTTCTATGAAATATTGTAAGGACATGACATGGAGGTGGCCAAGTAATTCACTTTAAATTTTAATGGAGTGAAGAAAAATATCAGATCACTGGAGTTTCAAGTTTCAAAAGATACCATAACAACAACTAATGGGATACCTATGCAAGGGGAGAAATGGTTCAAAGGGATGGCTCTAGATTCTACCTATTGCAATGATTATTTTAAGCCAATGCATCAAAATGAGAATCTCTCAGCAGGGGTACCAATAAAATATGTGCTAAATCATTTTGACAAGCTGTTGCATATAATTCAATTCTTATTTACCTATGAGGGATGCTTCAACATGGTTTACCAATGCCACCTCATGTTTCTTATGCATTCCACTGGTAAGAAATCCCTCAATTTGAATTTTTATCTTTATAGAAGCCTAGGTAAGATGTCGAACAAGGTTCAAACAAGGTCTGAATGGGTTCAACAAAATAATTTTCACTCTGGCCTCATCAAACTGTTAGTTCTAGAAGAACTCAAAAATACAAATGGATATTGGGTTACCTTCTTGTATTCAACAAGTTTTAATGCAGACATAAGTAGTACTCTAAGGGAAAAAAGGAAATCCCCTTCTTCAATTGAGAACATAGCTCAAACAACTTCTATAAAATCAAAAAGGAAAAGGGAAAAGGGAGAAGAATCATTGGATCATAGCATGAAAATAGTTGAGGATGTTGTAGAGCCTTATGATAGAGAGAAAAGTAATATGAAAGGAAATAAGTTGGCTTTCACGCCTCCAACATCAGATATGGTGAAACCTAGAAGACCCATGAATAGGTCAACAACTGTTATAGCAAGAGTTTCCTCACTTTA
The DNA here is from genome assembly GCA_000966675.3 of Picea glauca. Classification (NCBI taxonomy): domain Eukaryota; kingdom Viridiplantae; phylum Streptophyta; class Pinopsida; order Pinales; family Pinaceae; genus Picea; species Picea glauca. The sequence goes on along the minus strand of JZKD02S2367560.1, from coordinate 97,028 downwards.
TGAAAATTTTCTCAGTAGGCCTTTTTTCCATTTCCCCATGCAAACTTGAAGTCCCTTTCTACTTTTCCCAGAGCTAAAAATAATATTTTTCCACCTATACACAGCCTAACTATTATACAACATGCATATATGTAGGTTTCACCACTACAACTCACGCACATCAGGTTTTGTGCCCAAAATAAAAAAATGGTGTCGGGTTTCCATGTCACATCATGTGATCCATGATCCTTGACCTTCCATATACTGGAAACATTCTAAATCATCCCTTCAGTTCCATTTGAAGGCTATAAATGGACCATATCCAAGATGTGGAAAGAGGAGAAGAATTCAACTTTGAGAGAAAAGTTACTCTGGAGAAATTATTCACTTCATATTAAGTCTACGTCCCTTTTTCCTTTTAAGTCTGAACACATTGTTCAACCCCCAAGCTCTTCCCTACTTGATTAAGAACCTCATTGTCTCTCTTATATGAGCTTGCCTTTGGTGGAGGATTGAAGTGGTGGAGGCCCAGCTGGAAGGGACTTAGTTTCTCGGCTTCGAACCGTGCCGACACAAAAGTTTGTAATTCATTCACTTATGTTGATTACATTTTAATAGAAATACTCTTTTCTTGTCTAATTGATATCTTGCAAATATTTGAATTGTTATTCCATGGGAATATTTGTTATGAATGTTGATGGATTATGCTAATGAATGTGATAAATTTATATATTATCACCATATGCGTGTGTTTCTTGGTTGTTGAGGACAAGTTGCAAGTGTATTTCTTTGAGTCAAGTGCTCAACGATGGACTTCATTGAATGTCTGGACAAGCTAGGCTCTTTATCTTATCTTGTTAGCATATTTTCTTATATAGCATACCTGGTATTAGAGTTGATTTTTGCAGTCATTTCCTTCTGTTGTGGTTTACCCCTAGCCATAGAGATATTTTCCTCGTAACAAAATTGGCGACCATACTAAGGATGGGGTATTCTTTTCGAGGTTTGGAGTGTTTTTATCCTTTGATTTCTCTCATTTATATTGATTTTCTTATTGTCTGATTGCTTGACAACCTCTGTTCATTTTGAGTCTGATTTTCTTATCCTTATCCTTATCCTGGCAGTGTTTTAACACATATACACGGTTTTTTACCTGACAGTTGTGTAGATATGCATTTTTTCCTTCTACAAGAGGCACATATATGCGGTTTTCTCCTAAACAGTCACATACATCATCCTTTTTTGCTTGGTTGTTTAGTTTGACGTTTGTTGGGTAAGTTGTGATGGTTGGTGAGTCTTCTTGGGTCTTTGTTATGACTGTAAAGTGCCTGTAGAATGATATGAAACCTTTCTTTGGTTGAATTTTCAGGCAGTGCCTTTCTCATCATCCTTTTCATTGATTCTCCTTGCATCTTGGGTTGGGTGTTTTACTCTTGATATCCTACTTGGTTTGTCTCTGTTTACATACAATATAATCTTTATATGAAATTGATGTTCATTCCTTGCATTTTCATTATTTTATATTGAAAATACAAAAATATTAAGCATTTTGCATTTTTGGAATTTGATGTTTTGGGTCCTTATCATTGATCTTAGTACATGTATAGAAAGATTGCATCTTATTTGGAATTGCAGAACTAATTTGAAAATTGTGTTTTGAAAAATCTTATCATTTATTAGGAATTGAAATTAGGACTTTGCATTTTATTCATATTCATTTATTTTACTTACCGATTCATAACATCATTAGTTTCATGACCACACCATTTTGAGTAAGCAAGGCCACTAAAATAAACACTGATAATTTAAAATTGATTAGAAACAATTTTCTTTTCTAGGGTGCACAAACTAGCCTATGATTTAGAGCCTTGGAATAGGATTTTGTGCATAAACTTCTCCAAGGATATTAAATCAACATATGTGTTTAACTAAGGGAGTGGTGAAATCCATTGTATAATTGGTGACGTCGGGAGGATCCTCTTACACCAGAGTTAAGCATGAGGTCATCTGAGGTTGGTTGAGGGGATATCCCCCCAATACCTTCTTAGCATCAAATATATTTATGGGGATCTATTCGTATATGGGGATCTTGCTAGTAAATTTACCTCTATGAGAGGCGATGCTTTCAAGGTTCTAGGATTTGTTACCCTTTCCATACGATAGAACTGACTTACAAATGTTCGCTTGCCCATTGTTTATACTATGGTTTCTTAGTTGCTTGACATAGGTACCACATAGGTTAATTGCAGGGGTTATTCTGCAAGTACCCTAGGTCAGATAAGGTTCAGACAACACACAACCTTTATGGAGGATTACCTCTCTGGGGGGATTTGGTCGACTATTTTTTAATCCCACGAGGGCCCTTATAAATGATTATGATACCTCCTATATTTTGCAAGGAGTCTCAGGCCCATCTTGGGTGAGGCATACCTACTTTAGGGAGGGAGGTCCCTTTCATCCACTTTATCCTTTTTGTGTGCATATTGGACTTTTGTTTATTTTATTTTGGTGTGCTCCTTGATTACTAGTTGGAATTAGTATTTGGTTTTTATATCTTGAGTCTTGATTCATCATGGAGCCAGACCAACTTCCCCGTAGGTATCGCCGCTTATTATTATTACCACCACATCTTGAGTCTTTTCCTTCTAAGAGGTGTAAAGTTATCAAATGTGGTACACACACCTCCACTTACCAGACTTGTGATAATACAAGGATGAGTACTAAATTGAGTCAGAAAGATATTGGGATTCCTTCAAATCCCATACCCACTATAGTTAACGATACTCCTTTGAAACCTTCAACCACAATGGTTATAGTGTTGGAGGTTCCTATCATCACTCTTGTCCATCCTATGGTGAATACTCAACCTATAGCCATGAACCTGTTTGGGTCTCTTTGTCACTTGTCAGGATACAATATTCACTCCATCCCTACGACCTCTAGCCTTTTTGCTTATGGTATGTCGAATATCACATTGCAATTTTCATCCTCCATCCCAACATCTAATCTTAACACTAGTATTGTACTTGGGGGAATGGATCCTCCACATACTCCATTTTTGTTTGGTGGTGCTCATATCCCACAAACGAATCCTATAGTTGGAGGCCTTCCTCCTTTTCAACCCAGGTCTAATCCTGGTCCTAAAGCTCCTGGATGGAGTAACCAACCTAGCAAGAAATCTACTGCTAACGGTCCTTCCTTTACACCTACCTCCTCTATACCGATTTGTACCAACATGTTTGGTAAGACAAATCCACCTTTATCCTCTGGATTCACACCTGGAGGAGGTCAATTTCATACCTTGGGAAACCCCCAACTTGGAGCCACTCCAGCTAGGGGAAATTTTTACAACCCTCATCATAACATTCCTACTTCAGTGTTTCCCAACCAACCCATCATGAATCAATTTGGATGAGGGTATTAAAATCTCAGACATGGCCATGGTGCATACCAGAACCTTGGATGGGTTGTGATTCCCCAACAACAATATTCCAGAGAGCTTGGAGCCATATGTCGCAACCCCATCTCCCTTTTCTGGCCATGTTCAATATTCAAGACTTGTCTATATTGATGAATGACCCTATGCATCATGATCCGACATGGCCCCCCATCCCCACCAAGATTCCTTCAGATATTCCAAAATTTGAAGGCAAGACTAATGAATATCCTGGTGATCGCGTCATTACTTTTCACCTTTGGTTCTCTTTAAAATACCTTAACGATTATTCTATTTGTTTAAGATTGTTTCAATGCACCCTCACATGGGTCACCACGAAATGGTATATAGAGCTACTAGGAGGGATGTGAAAAAGTTTTAATCAGATGGGTTTAGTCTTCCTCAACCACTTCCAATTTCCAATTCATTACGTTGCAAGCATAGAAATTATGTCGGCCTTATGTCATGACAAAGCCACCCATATCTCAAATCACATCTAGGAGTGGTGTAGATGGAAGAAGTTGATCAAGGCATACATACCCCCGAAATACCTGCTATACTGGTTCCTTAAGTCTCTACAACCTTATATTTCAAAGGATGTTTCTACATCCAGTGTTACATCTGAGGAAGAAGCGATTTTTAAATCCCAACAGTTGGATCTTATATATGCTCAGTCTGGGATGTTATACGAGATTCGTCCACACACACCAAGGTCAAACTATGACCCTAAATAAAAACCTAGGCCTCATGTTGATGGCATTGTAGGCTCTACCAATGTGAAATATGTAGACTTGGTGAAAAGCTAGCTGAAAGAGTTGTCTCTAAACCAGTGTGTAGGAGGGCCAACTCCTTATGTGTCCTCCACTTCCACTTAGTCGATGGATGTACATTCTATGAAGTCATCGACTAACCTGAATGGTAACCAACAACTAGGAGAGAGTAAAAGGAAAGGACGTGGTAACAATCGTAAGGGTGGGAAGAATAGTAAAAACCCAAGGACAATGGTAATAATGAGAAGTTGAATAATAATGATGGTGAGGGAAAGAAAGAAAGGAGAAAGGTGAAGTTTCCCTGCAAGCTTTGTACAGACGACCACCTTACCCACTTACACCCCAAACTTATGAAAGATGTGAGGCTTTTGTCTCTATCGCCCGCTGTGATGACTAATCCATTTCCACATAATTAGCACATGGCCTCAAAATCCTCGAATGCCGAAAATGTGGTGAGTGGGAGTCAAAACCCATCGAGGAAATATGTTGACCCTATATGCATCAATATGGTTAAATATGAGGTTAATGTAGCCACTCAGTCTCGTGATTATAGTTCTCTATAGATTGTACCTAGTCTAGAGTCTCCCCCTCCTCCGAAGATGCCTTTATAGATCAAAAACCAAGAGACTGTGCATCGTATTCTAAAAGGAGTAATCAAGCACTCTACCCACAATCCTAATGCTAGAGCCACCCATAATTACTCTATTTTTGAAGACCTAGGTCAAACCCCTTGTGTGATGTCAGCTCTGGAGGTACTCTAGACATGTCCTTCACAGATAAATGCCTTGGTATTTGCATTAGGATCTCTATATCCTTGTGGCTCTAAAGTTATAAAGTTTGATGTCACATATGTGAAGCCTCACTTTCCTTACCATGTGGCATTCCATCAAATGTAGTTTTGTTGATGAAGGCAATGCAACATGTGTGATGTCCTTGGTTTGTTGGAAATACCTCATCTCTCCAAGCCTTTCTCAATATCTGACCATGTTGACCACTTTTGAATATCGTTCCTTCTGCCCTCACGATATTCTTCCTACCTTCCCGGTCTAGTTAGGTGGGAATATGGTAGAGGTGGATGTCGAGGTGGTTGATGTGCCCCTCGACTATAACTTGTTACTAGGACACAATTGGACTTATTCTATGACTGCAATCATATCGTCCATCTTCCAAACTCTTTTCTTTCCTCATGTTGGGAATATCATGACAATCAACCAATTTTCCTTTGCGTGAACTAGCCTAAATGCATCAATTGTACCATCGATCCCCGTGATCAACAATTCTCAGCCGACAACTGAGAATATCGGTGTAGGAATGTGTTTTTACCTTATGGGTACCTTCAACTTTATGGCATCAGTTCATCATATATACTCCATGTCCAGTAGGTCTTCTTCATCAAATAGGTTTGTTCCTTTCCACACTTCATATTTCAACGATGCTTGGACCCTACCTTCCTCGAGTTCATCTTGTGAAATATCAGTCACATACTAGAATGGACATTCCACTATCGGCAATAGAGATAATGTATCAGGTTGTTCTTGACTCTTCCGCCAATCCAGATATTGTTACCTTGTAGATGGATGAGGAGGATCCTATTCTATATCCTGTGTGGGCCACTTCATTGTCTTGTTCACATGACTACCTCAATGATACTTTACCTTTGGATGAACCTATCATAGAGGCCATGAATGGTTCTTATAGGCCATGGGATGATATGCATCATCACTCTTATTTTCTCCCAGATCTTTCCATAATCGAACAAGATGATTTTATATATACCTTGAGAGAGATATTTCATCACACCGTAGTTACACTTGATACCCATGACATTTATGTTGAAGGAAACATGGCAAGTATATCTCCTACCTTCATGATCGATATCTCTTGTATTCCTAGCAAGGTTGAAAATATATACATCAGTGCAGATTGTTCACCAGAAGAAATTTTGATCTGCACCGAGGTCTTCAAGGAATTCCATTATGTATTCGCTTGGTCATATGAAGAGATGTTGAGAATCGACCTATTGGCCCTTGACCAAGTTTGGAGATCCTTGGTCAAGTTTGACCTATTCTGGGACTTCGAAAACCTGTCAAAGGAGGAGCGCAAGACGAAGCAGAGATCACGGGATCTCGGCCCCTTTTTTTGGGCCATTTTTTGGATTTTGGATTATGTAATGGGTATGGGATGTCGGCCCATGGTTTTACCCATGTTTAGGCCTATTTTGTAAAGTATATATAGAATACTAGGTGATGTAATGAGAGAGGAATTCATAAGGAATAGCTAAGTGCTAAAGTTGGATCTGTGTGATTAAGATTGTAAGTGCTTTGTGTATACTGTGTGAGACTTGTAGAGCTAAGTGCAAGTCATTGTAAGAAGCTATGGAAAGATGCGTGCTTAAATCTACTCGAGGAAGGAGGATCTAGTGAGTTGCGCAGATATCATGTCCTATGCAGAGTAGGGTTTTGAGGCTCTGTGCATGTAACCTGTTGAAGAAGATAATAAAGAAGAAGAGTTGGTGGACGTAGCCCCAGGGTGGGGGTGAACCACGTATATGTTGTGTTTCTTTTCTTTGTGCAATGTGTTGATGTGTTTATGTCTTTACTTGCTAATTTCTTTGATATAGATAGATATATCTATTTATGATTTGTGCTAATGATGTATATGGATGTTAGGTTAGACTGATATGAATGTGCTTAGTGCTTGAATCTACTAGATCTGATCTGTTCCTTCATGCTAAGTGCTACTAGAGGCTAGTTCTGGTTGACCAGTGTGATGTACTATGATTAGGGTTTAACTACGTTGTAACTAAAGAACTGAATATTGATAAATATCACTGCTAAGTGCTCTGTTAAGAATTACAATCACAGATCTGTGTCCCAGCTAAGGTTGCAGAAACCTAAGTCTTGCAACCACCCCTACCTCTACCTCGAGTGAGACATTATATGCTTCCCAGGTGTTTCCTAAAGGTTCGATAGTTAGGGTTTTGTTGGTGCATTTTTGTAGCATTGAACCATAGGTCTTCCCCTATGCCAACAAATGGTTCTATTGTCGGGACCTGAAACTATGATTGTTGGGAACTAAGGAAGAGGAAACTTTGTGCAAATATCTGACCTGAAACTATGATTGTTGGGAACTAAGGAAGAGGAATCTTTGTGCAAAGATCCAACCTAAAACTGTGATTGCTGGGAACTAAGGAAGAAGAATATTTTTGCAAAGATCTGTCCTAAAACTATGAAATCTCTGTGTTTAGATCTATCACTCTACTGCGCAGTACTCTACCTAGTTTGTGAAGCTCTATACTAAATAAAAGAAGTTTGATCAGAAGAAAAGAGGTAAGATCTGAAAGCTTTGTGCTCTCAGAAAGGTAAAAGTGAGAATTCTTGACTAAAAGAGGTAAGATTTGCAAGATTTGTGCTCTGATAAAGGTAAGAATAGTGAAAAGTTCTATATCTGAAAGCTTTGTGCTCTATAGAATTAAGATAAGTGGAAATTTTTGCTTCTAAAGTATGGATCTAGGTATGTTTGATAGATTATGTCCTAGATTGAAAACTAGGGCACTAATAGATGAAAGAAGGTTTGATATGCGTAGATCTGATAAGAATAGTGAAAGATATGTTATACCTATGCATAGAAAGAATGTTTGGACTAACAAGTGGATGCATGATACTATAAATAAATGTTTGCAGGTTAGCTACCATGATTCTAGTGCATAGTATATAAAGAGTTTGGAATCATTTAAAAGAAAGAGAGGATTAACCCTCTATTACAGTTGCAGAAAACTAGGACATCTTTCTAAGGAATTCCCTAGGAGAAGACCTAGTTGTCTTTGTTGCAAATCTATGGACCATGAAGTATTGGATTTCCCTAGAATGATTTCTAAGATTGAATGAATGAACATGAGACAAGAAAACCCTAAGGAAGATCCAAAAATGGAAGAACTCCAGAAAGAATCAGAGAAAGTATTGTTACAGATAAAAGAAACCATGAATGACCACTGACATGTCAATTTACCAGAGATCTTCAAAGAAAAAGAATTCCTTGAAGCAAGAATAAGAGACTTCGACATTGACTGTTTTCTAGATGAGGAAACACATGTGAATGTCATGACAGAAAGAACTTGGGAGCTTTTAGGGAAGCCTGCTATGACTCCGTCATTGGGAGGACTAGGTCTATTTAGAGGAAAGCTAATAAACCTATGTGGAAAGCTCACCCAGATATCTGTGAATGCCAATGGAACTTCAACAGAGGAATATTTTGAGATTATTAAATTTATTGAGAACAACACCCCATTTACCATGTTACTAGGAAAACCTTGGATTGAAATAAATCAGGCTAGAAGGCAAGAAGCTAAAGAAGTTTTAGAGAAGAAGAAGCAAGAGTTAAAATATTTCATGACTAGAAGGATCGCACACTTAATTGAAGAACAAAAGAACATATCAAAGCTATTTAACACCGGAGACTCGCATGTCAAAGTTGTAATAACACTAGAATACCCATAGAAGATTGAAGTACCTATTCCAGATAAAGAAGAAGTATCACCCTCGACTCTTAGGAAAGAATATCAACAACGTGAAGTAACTATGCCAAAAGAATATAAGAATCAAAATGGAAAAATGCATACCGAGACGAAGCTCACTGGAAAGAAAGATAGAAAACTAAGTAAGAAGAGAGCTAAGATCAACAAGTTATATAAAGTTCCAGAGGGAACTTCGTAGAAGGAAAACATGGAAATTTGGAACTTCGTCAGGATAACAGAGCAACATCACATGGCACTTCTCCATGGTGAAGCAATATAGTCATTGGGACCAATGTAATCGTTCGACCGAACCCCCAAATGGGTAGAAAGGAATTTATGGTTCGCCACCAGGCCATTGGACTGTGCCATAATGGACAGACCAGAGTTAATCAAGGCTTCTCGACCATTGCAAGCAATCCATTATCAAGTTATCTATTTATCCTGTCGCTCCATGCACCAAGAACACTTTTTCTAATTGTGAATTTGAGCTTGCAGACTTGTTGATTTTATACAGTGATCATTGCTCCATTGCCTTCTATCCTATTGTAGTGTCTAAGTTACTCCTCGACCTCGAATATTTCCAACCCCAAGTGTGTATGTTGGACGATTTCAACGTTGTAGAGAGAGTTGTCGAAGAATTTTTGATCGACTTCATGACTGAACAAGTCATGTCAATGTCTACAGGTGCACAAAAATCATCAATGAGAGGACTGCAAGCCTCTTTGTCGACTGCTTGTGGATTGGGGCCATCCCAACCATAAGTAAAGAAGAGAACCAAGCATAAAGACGACCTAGAAAATGTGAAGTTGATTCCATCCATATTTCCCGATTACATCCTGCCTCTGGCTGGCACAGTGAATTGTGATAGTGTGCCAAGAGACTTCGAGTACACTATGGTCACTACGTACCTCCCGAAGGGGATACATACAATTCGAACAGAGCAGGACAAGATCACAATGTTGAATTTCAGTGACTTCAACCTCGGAGATCGAAAGATCTATGGTATGCTTGCCCCATACAATTACCTAACCATAACTAAAGAGAAGAACTCAAAGATCATCCCTCAGTCATGGACAATGAACCTCATGCAATCCAACTTGCTGAATGTCATGAAGATCCCACACTTCGTAAGACACCAGAAATTCAAAGCCTATGTCAAGTTTCTACTATCATGTTACCATGGCGGCTACTTATGACTAGAATTCCACATTATAGTTGATCCAACACTGATCCATAGGATCACAAGACTAAGTATGCAAGAACCCGACCCATAGGACTTTTATCCAGGAAAAGCCACAGATCGTGCACTTTCACAGAAGATCAAAGATACATATGGCGACGTTGAGAAGGGAATAAGAGGCTAAAAGGTAGCTTCCATCCAGAGTGGTGCAGTGCACCTCACATGTCAACTGATAGTTGGAAAATTAGTAAGGAAGAACCGACCTACGCAGGTCACCAGATTTGTTGTTGACCTCACAGGGAAGTGTGCGGAAGGCCTACAGATGAACTGGGAGAAGTACCTAGTTAACCAATTGGAACTAGATTGTCGAGTGTTATCACATAAACATGTAGGGGGTGTTTTCCCTAAGAAGAGACCCCCTTTTAGCGAAACGATGGAAGAAATGGGTCAAAAACCCACTTTTCCTAGGTCTCAGTGATCTAGCGCATATGGTTTAAGAAGTGCATCGATATGGGAAACTAGGATTTGTGTGCCCAGATCTACGAATGAGGTCTGATTCCGGACCCCCTTATCGTTCTTCCTTTAATAGGGGGGGGGGTCTAATATGAGGGTGCACAAGTTTTAATGATCGGGATTTAAGCACCCAGATCGACGACTGAGGTCTCATTGCAGACCCCCCTTGTCATGCTGCCTTTAATGAGGGGGGGGGTATGATATGGGTGGTTTTGTGTGCCGCCCCCCCTAAAGCCTCTTACCACTGCCTCCCTTCCCTCTCCTCCTAGTGACATGTGTCCTCCACTTTTCCTCTCTCATTCCCCTGTCACATTTCCCGCTCCCCTCTTACCTTTCGCTACCACACATTTTTCCTCCATGCTCCAGGTGTCATGTCCCCTTTTCCTTCATCCCTCTTATCTCCCGACACCTGTTCCCCCATGCTCCATGATACTTACACATGTTTCCTATCCATATTCCCATGGAACTTTTCATCCGGTGTCATAGCCCCTATTTCTTTGCCACATAGTGCTTCCACCTTAGCACCCCTCATCTCACCTTCACATTGTTGGCACCATCACTCTCCCTGTTAGATCCTTGTCAATGTTTGCAGGCCAATCCCCCTCGTAGAAGTCTTGCAAAGAATCAATGACCAAGGAAAGGCCACCACATTGTCCAAGTGTAGAATTGACCAGGCCTTACCTGATCCTAAGAAACCAGTTATTAAGGTAGTTGATGGTGGTTGAACATCATCTCCTTCCATAAATAGAAGGTCGGGAAGGGACAAGTGAAGAGGTAGACTATCATTTCATCCTGAAAAAGATCGCTTCTAACAAACGATTGCATGGGTAGTCTTCCCAACGTCTGCATGCGCAACCTGACAGAGAATCTTATCAACGCAAATACTTGAATGAATGATATGATTGGCTTCAGACAGTCCGAGCTAGTCTGAGTATATGTAGGAATGTTTGCCAGTTTTGTGGCTATCGATGGTAGAGATACGGTCCCTATTGTAAAGTTTTGATGAAGCACTGGTTTCCCTAGTTATGCATATGTATGTGAAACTTCTTGTTTGATGACAGTCAACTTTCTTACTCCATCTTGTTTCCATCTAATATTGAAAGAGTTCATGATTGACTGATTCAAATGAATCATTGTGACTGTGTTATGATAAATGTTTTATGGTAACATTGTTAATATTTCTTTTAGTATTCTTGCAATTTGAATACAAGAAGTTCTTGTGTTTAAGTTATTCCTCTTTGGGATGTTGGAAGTTTGATGCCTACAAAAAACCTTTACATTTTCTCACCGAAGTCATCCTCCTACTCACCCTTACTACAACTTACTTTCTCAAGTTAAACTAATACCTCACCTATTCATGCATAGCCCAGTCTAGGATTTTGAGTTCAAACGATATTGTTTTGAGTCTGTTCCCTTTTGATCACCCTTTATAAACAAATTGTGACATATAAACTTATGGCTATCAGTCTTACTTCTTCTACAATATAGGAGTGACATCTGGTGCTAATGTTTCTGGCACTGTTGTCGTGGATGAAGTTGAATATTTTCCCTGGGATTGAATGACATTGAGTCTCTGATTCTGAAGGTGCATTAGGCATCAAAGCCCTACAATATTGCTACTGTGCACCTGACGAATCCATTGTGATGACTCCACTGTGTTGAACCTACTATTTTAGTTGTGGCTTCCAGAGGTAGGCACATGAGGTCTACCCTTCATTTTCCCTTGACGACACCTGAAGCAGATCCAGAGAAGATCATCAAAAAGGGAAAGGCCTTTAGAGTAGGATCTTCTACTGCTGAACCAAGTATTTTTGATAATTTTACATCTCCTTCTATAGAAACTCCATTTATTTCTCCTCATTCCCCTATCATAGCTTCTGCTGGAGTTTCTCAAACTTTAAATTTAGGGAGTGTTCCTGTTGAGTTTTCCCCTCATGGTCTCGGATTGGAGGGAGAAAACTCCTCTCCCCCTTGAAGTTGTACCTTGGCCTAGACACAGTACCACAGAATATTTCCCCAGTCCTAACTTTACCACCCCTCCTCCTATTACTATTGCAGCCACTGCAGAAAGAGAAGCCTCAACTGACTCAAGCCCTATAGATTTTTCTATGAATCCTCCATTGTTTCCCTTTCCTCCTGGAAGATCAGTTCCAGTCTCCCCTGTTCGAACTCCTTCCCCTCCTAGTTCTCCTCCACCAAACATCCCTATGGAAGGAGAAAATCCTCCCATGACTAGGATGGAGGCCATAATAGCTGCTAGGTATGCTGCCCTTATGTTTCCTCAGCCTCTCAATGCCCTTCCATTAGATGGCTACCTCAAGTAGATGCCCAAGTTTACCGACGAAGGAGATATAACTACAGAACAACACCTTGAAGCCTTTTACAGTTTTACATATCATCATGTCATCATGCATGCAGACGTATGGATGAGGATTTTTGTTCATAGACTTGAAGGAAAGGCTAGAAAGTGGTTTAGGGCCCTTCCTCTTGGATCTGTTGATGGGATGGAGGCTTTGGATAATGCCTTCTTAAGACAGTGGGGAGATAAGAAATACTTCATGTATTACATGACAAAGTTTGGGTCTTTGAAGAGAAAGGAAGAAGAGTCTGTCTCCCACTTATCCAAGAGGTTCAATATGATGTACCATAAGATCCATGTTGAGATAAATCTCTCAGAAGATTCAACCAAAATTACTTATGCCAGTGATTTTGACCCCGATTTTTGCCTTTTTTTGAGGGAAAGATGACCCACTTCCCTGGCTCACATGCAGGATTCGGCTGTGGAAGTTGAGTCGAATATATTGGCTATTGATCGATTCAGAAATAAATCTTATAGATACATGCCTAGGAGGATATCTAAATCCTCCACATATAGTTCTTCTACCCTTTCCCCTCAGATTGATGAAGTAACTAAGATGCTAAAAACACTTTCGGATAGGATGGAAAGGTTGGATTTAGAAGGGAAGCCAACTTATAGAAATCCCCAAAATATTGATAAAAAAGGTTTCAAGAGGCCAAAAAACAATGTTCCCTAGATTATGCCAAGGGAAAAAATTAATAGAGATAGAGATGATCAGAGGATTCAAACCCCTCTCCAAAATAACCTGGTCGATGACGAGGAGAGGGAAGAAGAGGAGCTTGACCCCAAAATTCACTGTATTGAAGACACTTCCCCTTTTCCCCATTTGAATCAATCTTCATATGAATAATCCCTCATGAACAGTCAAATAAATGAGCTGAGTAAAGGGGAAAAACCCAACAACACTCCTAATAGATACAACCTCATGTCAAACAAGAAAGAAGGGAAGTCTGATATCCCTGATCAACCTCTCTCAGCAGAAAGGCCTCCTAAACCTGCAACAATTATTGCCAAGGAAAATAAAATCATAATATTTATCAAATAGCCAAAGACCCTATCCCTGAGGTGAGGGAAATTCTTAAGCCTCCTTCCTCCTTTAGTTTTGAGCATGAAATTTAGAAAATCAAGATTCTTGTGCCCCTTTTAGAGCTATTCAAACATGAAGATTTCAAAAGGACCCTCTCTAAATTGATGCTATCCAAGCCACCTCATCTTTCCACAGACTCAGTAAATCTCCAATATGAAAATCCAGCAGTCATCCTAGGTCCCATGGTAGAAGACATAGATGATTCATCCCCTCCCTTGTACACGTCCCTGAACATTCATGATAAGGTATTGCATAATTGTTTAATGGATTAAGTGACTTCTCATAATTTCATGCCCAAAACCGTCATGGAATAACTCAGGTTGGAAGTCACAAAGGCCTACCATGACTTTTACTCTTTTGATTCAAGGAAGGTGCAACATCTTGGAGTCATCAAAGAACAGTTTCCTTATTTTAGCTGCCAATGAAGATTGTGGTCATGGACATTGTGGTAGCTGATGTTCCTCCCAAGTTTAGCATGCTATTATCAAGATCTTGGATTAAAAACCTTGGAGGAACATTACAAATGGACCTTACATATTCTACCATCCTAGTATTTAGAGGGGAACACAGGAGACTATACAGAGAAGCTCAGTTGGCCTACATTGTTAGTGATGAAGCAGACCCCACTAATCATCCAATCTTTACACTTGAAACTGATTTGGGTTCTAGTTTGTTGCATCTCACTGATACTCCTGAAGCCCCTCTTGAAATAAGAAAGCAAACCATTTATTATCATGAATTACCTCCTCCAACTACTTTTGTGTGGAAGATATTATTTGGTGGATCCTCTTCTAGTGAATTTGTTGTTGGTGGAGTGGTGTTTGTGTCACCTTGTCAAGAAATAGTATCCCTGTCATACAAGCTAGATTTTGAAATTACCAATAATGTGGTAGAATACAAATCTATTGTTTTAGGTTTGAGGGTTGCAAAAGACATGGGAATTGAGGACGTAGCAGTGTTCATAGATGCTAAGTTTATAGTCCAGTAGGTCATAAATTCTTATTGGGCTAAACATCCTCAGCTCAGAAGTTACAAAAATGAGGTATGGGATCTGATTGACAATTTATTCTCTGCCTTCAATATTTCATTTATTCCAAGAAAGAAAAATACTTTGGCCGATTCCCTAGTTGTCTCAGCTAGCTAGTTTAGGATCCCTCAGGCACCTAAGTTCAAATATGATGTTGAGATAAGATATAGGCCCTCTGTACCGAACAATATCAAGCATTGGAATGTATTCGAGGATGATCTTCAAATCAAAAAATTTCTTGAATCTGTTGATGAGTTCTCTTCATTTCACATTGATCAGGATCATGATCCTGAAGGTGATCCTCACCTTGAGGTATTTTTAAATAAGATTGCTAATCACCATATTGTTCAATTGCCTAGAAATCACATTCCAAATGGACTAGTTCCTTTAGAAAGATTGTTCAATGGGAATGATGTGGCAGTAAAGGGTAAGGTTTCAAATGGGGATGTCGATATAACTGAATGTAATATTGGCACAGAGGAGGATCCTAAGTTCGTCAAGTTATCAAGCAACCTACCAATGGAGAAGAGAGATGAGTATACTGAGTTATTAAAGGAACTTTTTGATGTGTTTTCCTAGACCTATGAAGACCTTAGGACATATGACACTAGTGTCATTGAACATAAGATCCCACTAAAATAAGATTCTAAGCCATTCAGGCAAAAGATAAGACAGATTAATCCCATGTTGTTGCTTGTCATGGAAAGAGAAGTGAAGAAGTTGTTAGATGCCCAAATCATCGTCCCCCTGAGATATTATGAATGGGTGGCCAATCTGGTCCCAGTGAGAAAGAAAAGTGGAGAAATCAGTCTCTGTGTTGATTTCAGAAATATGAACAGAATCTCAAAGAAGGACAATTACCCCCTACCTAAGATGGAACACATATTGCAGAGGGTAACAAGTGCATCTAGGATATCTATGATTGATGGATATTTTTTCTACAATCATATATTAGTCCTCCCTAAGAAAAGAGAAAAAACAACCTTCACCAGTCCTTGGGGTATGTTCATGTACGCCAAAATGAATTTTGGATTGATAAACGTAGGAGAAGCCTTTCAGAGAGCCATGGTGTTACAAATTATTTTGGTCACTCTGATGATGGTTACATAAACATGTGTTCATGTTACCAATATAATCTTTTTCCTAAGAAAAGAAACCTCTTTCCACCCTTACAAGATGTGTTTTTGGAAGGCTGTCATGGGAAACTCCCTTTACACAGTGCGAAAATCCCTGATTTCTGCATGCTGTACTATAGCCAGTCCATGGGATTTCTGCAGGCTGATATATAGTCAGGTCACGATGGCACTTTAAAACTAAGAAAGGAAAGAAGTTCTAGCAGCTTCTAGAAGTGGAATCTTCTGGAAGTATGAAGTGGTGTCCATGTGGTTACGATCCTACTGACTTCTCTGATTTGATGGGATCATCCTTATCTCTTTAACCACTTTAGGTTCTCCTATATAATGATAGGCTTCTCATGGAAAAGGTTAGAGGTACAAGCATAAAGAAGCATATATATTGAGCAATAATAGGATGAAGACTGTGAAGAATCTTATTTCAAGTGATGCTTGAGGTCTCCATTCATCCATCAAGATTTTGAGAGAAATATTCATACAAAAGGTCGGAGAAAATGTATGTGTGTGTCATAACGAAGGGCCACTGAAAGGGAACTTGCAACATCAAGGAGATTCAGATGTATCTTCTACCTTTCATTAATATAATATGGTGGCATGTCTCTATCCCATAAAATGATTGATATTTTATTACATGACTCCTTGATCACATGTTTAGGTTGTCATTGAATTTCAATATTGTTGCTTTTACGTTGGTTGATTTGTGTTATTATAGATCTGATTTCACAAGAGCATTGGTGCAAAGTAGAATAAACAAAGACATAAGGAAGTGATTCATAAGGTATGTTATCTATTCTTCTTTTGGTAGTTAAATTCAATGATTGTAATCTAGGGAAACGTATTGTTCCGTCTTGTTTTGTTCTAGACCCAGGTGGATCTAGGGGGGTTAGTTCATGTCTGCATCTACCGATTTACCCAATAAAAAAATTGGCGAATCCACTGGGGAGAGTACAACTTGATTGTGGTTTTTCATTGGCCATTTTCTTATAGCTTATCCTTTACACTCTATTTCAGTGTCTAAGTCTGTGGGAGATCCAATTAGACTCACTGGGTTTAAAATTTTCTTGAGACCCTTTGTCTTTTTTCCAAAATTTTCTATTTTATGGAACGCGTCCAAACTGCACCCTATTGGTAGCCTATGAAAAACTTCCATTTCTGCACCGTGGTGGTTTGTTTTAGTGTGGGATTTCCGCGACTTGCATGACTATTGGCTTGCAAAAATCACCCATTTCTGCACTGCCTTATACTCCCTTCCCGCGGTGGCATTTGAAAACATTTTTGGATTGGGTCTTGACCTTTAGTATTGCTCAGTTTTTGCTTCAGTTAGCTGGAAAAAGATATTTTATACCAGTTCTTGAATGATTCTGATTGATTCAAAATTGATCTTGATTTATTTCGAAAATCAAACACCTCTCTTTTGATCCTTTTTCGATTTTTGTTTTTGTCAACAAGGATATAATATATGGATTTGAGTCCGAGTTCTTTCTCGATCAAAGCTCTTGTTTTGGGTTTGGATTTATAAGTTGATTGCATCTTCTGTATCGCTTGATGATTAGAAAAATATTTCTTGTTCATATCTGAAGAGACTTTTTCTTGTCAATTTTTATTTTTATCTCCATTAAAAGATTGATTTGGGTGTTTGTTGAGTATTTTATTTTCATTGGTTGCTGACCCTTTCTTAGTTCCATCCTTGTTTTTGGTTTCTTAAAAAAAAAATTAAAATCTTTTAAGTCTTTTAAGAATTCATTTATTTAGAAAATATTGGCATTGAAATATTGAAAGAGAACTAATAGTGAAATTACATTGTTTATGATTGTTTGGTACTACATTCAAAAAGGGAATTGTACATAGTAGTTTTCATTGTTCCAGAAAAACTCTTTCTCCCTACTATAGATAGAATTCATCGAATGAAATTTTGCATCATTCATTTCTATTTACACGTTATTGGGTCAAAGTCTCATACAACATTGGTTTCATTCCCATCTCCCTCTTGAGTAACAACAACCTTTAATAATATTGTGAAACTCTAAAATTCAACTAGTAACTTTTTCTAGGGCCCTTTTACACCAACATTAGCTAGGCTAGAGATTTAGAATAGGCAGTAACACACACTCTTGAAAGCACAAAACACAAAATAGTATCTTGTGATAGGGAGTGTCAAATTACATTTGCATCATTTTGTCTTGGGAAGCCCTTCTCACACAAGGGTCAAACCTGAGGTCGCATTGAGATTGCCAGAGTTACTCACCCTACTTTGTTGATCTCAATGTAGAGATTGCACATATTATGGGGGTCGCTTGAAGGTATACCCACAATGATGAGTGGAAGACTCTCAAGTTGATTTCGAGCTAGATACCCTGCCCTTGCATGTGGATCAGATTACCGACTATTTCCCTAGGCATCATTGTTGTTTGTGGTAACTTTAGTAGCCTATCTTCTTAGAGTCTTACAAAAGGTGACTGTGGAGGGGTAAGTCTTCAGAGTACCTGGAATCAAAGTTATCCAGACTCACTCGGGATCCTTGGAGGGTATACCCATGATTATATGTGGGATCTTGCACCAGGGTGTAAGTCTGTTAAGTAGGTCGTCAACGTAACTTTTCCACCCTATCCCAACCCCTTCTCGTATCAACGTCGCGACGTTGGATTTCATCACCAACTAGTGACTTTGGAATAGGAAAGTCTTGTTTGCTTGGTTTTGATTCCTAGATTTTACTAGCGTGTGATGTTTGTTTCTATAAGTTGGCCATTGAGTTTCTTGTGTAAAATTTTTAGCTCCACCAACATTGACCCTCCACAGTGCTCATGTAGAATGAAAGGAATACCCCCAAAAGATCTGGGAGTTTCTCAACCCTTGCCTACCAACCCACTGGAGGACTCTCCTCAATAGAGTGAGGTCCAAGACACCTCCACTCCACGAGTGGAAGGTTTTGATTCTCTAGAGACTTCTCGAATTACTCACGGTTTCGACAAACACATTCTTCGGGTAAATTCTTCCGGAGATATTATTGTTGAAAATTCTGGAATACCAATAAGACCATTAATAGGCCCTGAAGGTTAGGATCCTTTTTGGTCTCCTCACATTATGAGATAGGATCTTTTTGGCCTCGACACAAGTGTTGATATTTTCGTCGAGTACGAGATGCCTGAAACATATGATATAGAATGTACTCTCATTACAACTGCCTATCTGTTCTGTGGTTTCGACAACCCGTAAGTGGATCCCAACTCGACCATCCCCCTTCAGACACCTCATTCTACAATGTTCCCAAATACTATGACTATTCCCACTAGGAATTCGGTGGCTAGACAACCCCCCATTGGCACGCCACTTTCACCTAGACTCACCCCAACACTTCCCCGCTGATATCATGTGTTGAATGCTTATATTCTTGTTACTACCCAAGTCCCATCTGGAACACCTGGAGTTTCCACTCCTTCTAGGCACAATCTTGTTCCTGGTTTTATATTGATACTTCCTTAGCCCCCTTCCAGGGGGTCTCTTCCATCCCCTATTGGAGGAACTGACCCTAGTGGCACCACCCAGTCTTTCACACCTAATTACTAGATTCCTATTGGTGGACAATTTCCCCCTGGAGACCAAACATAATCCCCTTTTGGAGGTCAAATCCCAATTGGGACGCAACCCCCGATTGGAGGGAAATCCACACCTACCCCACCCTATGGACATAACATACATGTAGGCCTGGCCTCTTATTGGAACTATCTTATCCAAAATAATCCTCAATCGACTGGGGGGAAACAACCTCAAGCTATCTCTTTCATACCCCCTAGTACATGCCAACCATATCCAGGTCCATCCAATCCCATTTGGGGCTCGAACACTTGACCCAATGTCCATGTTCAAGGGAACAACCCTAACCAATACAACCCTATAGGTTACATTCCTTCGCACCAACAACCGAATCTGCCCGAATCTTCGCATTATATGAAAACTGCTTACAGTCCTACTAGTATACCTATGGGAGTTCCTCCCCAAAGTCACCAGTTGTTATCGGAAAAATCAGTAGGTGTGGAAACTAACTAATCTCCCTAGATCCACCTGGGTCTAGAACAAAACACACCAGAACATGATGCTTTCCTTAAGTTTTAGATATTGAATTTACTAACTAAAGAGGGATGAGTGACATACCGTTTAAACATCGCTTCCTCTTGCCATCGCCATCCTATCTCTATTCCAACGCTCATAGACTGATGAACCTACAAAAGAACACAATCAACCAAAGTGATAGTAATATCATAAACTCAATATAAACCTATGTATGTGATCAAGGAATCATACAATAAAACACAACAAGCTTTATAGGAAAGAATCATATTACTGTATCATATTAAATGTGAAAGAGAGATTACAACCATGACCTTGATGTCGTAAGGTCCCTTCCAAATGTCCTTCATTCCCCACACACTTTCACTCCAAGAATTATGAGAATATAGATCTGATAATATTCACAATCTATCTTGACAAAGGAAAAACTCAAAACCACTCTAACCAAGCCAAATCCAACTTAGCCAATCCCAAAAGCTCCAAGCTAACCAAAGCTAACTTTCTCCATGAGAACTCCTCTCCTTTTATAATTTGAAAAGGATAATGTGAGGAGGCTAGGATGATCCCACTAAATCATGAAAGCGAGTAAGATCCAAACCATTCGGATGCCACCTCACCATAGAAGTTTCCCCTTCTAGAAGATTCAAGAAAATGCTTGTTTTTCCCACGTGTAGGAATTCTCGCACTCTTCCTATAAAGAAAATTGTGAACATATCACACCCTAGCTATGGTGAAACCTATGAGAACCAGGCATTCTTGCACCCTTCCTATATAGCAACCTGCGAACTTCTCTTTTTACAGGGCTTTTACAAAGGAAAATGAAACTTCTTTTCTCAGGAAAAGTTCTTCTCCCTTCTCTCTTTAGGAACTCATACCACTGACCCCTCTGAAGGCAAAAAATAGGTTTACATCATTAACGGTCATAGGGATGAAGCAAATAATGTGTAACAGAGAGCCCCCCAAAGTATGAAGTTAGAACAGAGTGATAGTTGAAATACTTTGTCGATGTGTGTAGGGAACAAGGAACAGTCGGTCGGAAACCTGCCAACAAACAAGGAAATATAGTACAATAATACATCATCACTGGGGTAGGCATTCCCATACTCAGAATACAAATGACTCAAAACATAAATGATGACATGAAAAGATCCATGTCAAGTAAGACAAGTCATGGCCACCAAACATACACTGTGGATCCATGCCAATATGACTCAAATCTGAACATAGCCACCAAAAATACACTATGGATCTATGTGTTAGGACTCAAATTTGAACATAGCCACCAGACATACAATGTGGATTTATGCAACAGTACATTGAATATACTCCAATGCAACTTGGATCTGTCAGAAATTATCCAAGGTCTTCATCTCCGCCACTCTATAGTACAAATCTAACCATGTGAATACATGTGCTGAAGTCGAACATGGTAGAAACCACTTGATTACCGGTCATTAGTGTATACCATTAACAAGT
>JZKD02S2367560.1:31597-50824 GCA_000966675.3 Picea glauca | reverse complement strand
GGGTCAGAAATTTTTGCAGAAAAATGATATAGATGAATGTGATAAGGGAGAAGAGATGAATCTAATGGAATAGGTCTCAAATAATGGTGAAAAAATTTCCAGACTTTTTTTTTTTTTATAGCTGCGGGGTTATACTTCGGTCTGAAGAATGTTGCAGTGATGAAATCCCCAAATTATTAACCAAAAAGAAATGTGTATTTACTTGGCAACCCAAACACAGTTGCGCGACAATAGATCTGGCCGGTTTAATTTGTTTATGTTTATGTTCCCCAAGGGTTAGGTATTCAAGGGTTCTATAGACAAGGGTTTTCCCTATGCTATAGCTCTCTGATATACATGCGGGGTCCAACAGTAGTACTCGACCCAATATCTCAGGGCACTAACTAAGGAGGATATACCGTACCCTTAGTCGTACTACCCGACTACCCAGGTACTAGAGAGTATCTTCTTGAGTGTTGTTCTCGATGACACTATAGCAGTCCAGTGGATGATAGGTTTATCTAAAGAGGGCTTTAGGAAATCTAGGCCGATCCATACACAAGTGTTGTCTGATGCGCTACCACTCGAAGGGGTACCAACAGGGGTTACAAGGGTGGCCAACATATGTGCGCTTAAGAACCACTTGTATTTCTTGCATGTATGAATCCCTCAACCGTGGGTTTATGTGTGTAACGAAAGATCTTTGTGGCTTAAAGACATCAGAATACATCTCTACCCTGAAAAAAAATTCCCACAATTTTTGCCAAGGAAATTGCTCTGATACCACATGTAAGATACCAGATATAACAAATACGCAAAACATAAATAAAATGCTAGAAATTGCAGAATAACAGTAATATAACCAGCATAATCTCCACAATAACAAAGAAATAATATGAGAACAACAACTGAAATAGCACTTTAATTCATAAAGCAATGTTCATATGCCTCTTCAAAGGGACAACCTCCATTCGAGTAGTGCTCTGTTACAATAATCTCCAAGCTAGGGTTTTCATACCCTCGACCCTTATTTATACTAAATATGTCTATTAAGAGAAGCATATAGAGGAAGATCCTTCTAGAAGTGAAAGATTCTATTAAGTCTTATTACATCTGCCTTATTCTATTTTATTGAAAGGCCTTATTAATATTGACCTTTATTACATCCAAATACATTGATCTACCTATGTGCAGGTTAGGACCTTAATAGTTGGAGACGGCGTCTAATCAAACTCGAGCTTACCGATCAGTTACTGACAGAGTGGTTCATGAAATCATTCATGAATGACATCACTCATGACATTTCCATGGGTGGAGTTGTCACAGAAGAATAGGCGATTAGTCATGCTCAATACCTCGATCTCATTTACTCAAAAATGAGTACTCTTTACGATTTACTCCCTAATGCACCTCGTCCTTCTACTACCACTACTTCAAGTACTCATGTTGCTTCAAATCCAATTGATGGTGTGATTGGCACTTTCCATGCCCAACCCGACTTTGCACAAGCCTCTACCACCAACCCCAAGTCTATTGCTTCTAATGTTCAACATGCTTCATCTCCTATTCCTGCCGCCATCAAGACTTATGAGGTGAAATATGTTCAATCTACCCTTGCCGGAAAGAATAAATCCAAAAAATGGAAGGGTAAGAATAAGGAGGATAAAATTAATCTACAATCTAAGAAGACAAAAACACAACCTGTTGATGATAAGGATAAGTGCAAATCATGATACCCTTGTCTTATCTGTGGTAATGATCACTACACTAAGGATTGTCCAAGATGGACCAAGGTTACTAAGTTTATTCAAGGGACCCTGAAACCACCTACATCGGTCGTGTTGTCACAACCCTTCCCTTCTCAATAGTAGACCCAATTGGTCATTCATGACCAACCTTCCCCCTCCACTATTTCCTATGTCTTAATGTGTACAGGTGATTCAAAGAAGAATGACATCACACTTACCACTGAAGCCAAATATTATTCTTCCTCCAAGGAGAAAGTTGACGAAATACCTCCTTCGTTAGTCCAACCATCTCCCTTGGCTCCACCTACCAACGGTCCTCTTCATCTCGAACGACCGAGCCTAGATACAGTTCTTCGCCCTCCCCCAAAGGGTGTTGTTCGAAAGTATTCTTTCAATTCTCATGTGCATGTTGCCTAGAACTATAGTATTGTAGAGGATCTAGCTCAATCACCGTCTGTGATGTCAGCACTTGAAGTCCTTCAGATTTGTCCTACACAACAGAAGGCATTGTTGAAAGCTATTGGTGGAATCGATCCTACAGATACGAATTTAATAATTTTTTACTTGGAAGGTCACATTCTAAGGCTGCCACCTCAGCTCATGTTTCAAATACAAGTTTTTGTTGCCGACAAGAACATTTGTAGAATAGTTATCGACGAGGGTGACTCGACATGTGTCATGTTCATCGCTTATTGGAAAGCCATCGACTTTCCTCCCTTAATTGAATCACACAACACACTCAAAGCCTTTAATGGCTCTAGATTTAAACCTTACGGTGTACTTCCCTTGTTTCCCATCATGTTAGAAGGAAAATCAGTCAGTGTAGAAGTTGAGGTCTTTGAGGCACCTCTCAATTACAACCTTTTACTTGGCCACAGCTGGATTGATTCCATGCGTGCAGTTGTGTCCACTCTTTTCCATGTCATACATTTTCCACATCAGGGAAAAGTGATTACGGTGGACCAATTGGCCTTCTTTAACCATGATACGCGTACCAACAATGTACCTTTCATTGCAAAGACACCCCCTAGATATGAGAATGTCGGTGTGGTTCTTCTAAAATATTCCACTCTGATGGGTACTTTCCCCATCCCACCACCTGACGTTCCACCTCCTTTGGTTTCCTCGATCAACATGATATCAACCTTCGTCTGTGAAACTCACGTGTCTTCTGACCCATGGGTAGTATCTGCACCTGGTGATTATCTTCTCTATGGTGACCAAATGCCCTTGAGTCCAGTTGAATTCACTTATCAAGCCATTCAATCGGCATCGCCCTCTACCCCCTCTCTTGGTGATTCATCTCCTGATCCTTTTCACATATTTTTTCCCACAGATGAGATGATTATGTCAGTTATGTCCATGGAGGGAACTCCTTGGGACGATGGACATCATCGTTCCATCCTCTTCCTAGAACAACACACCCTCGAGAGCTACCAATGGATTTAGACTCCATTGATAGTTGTAGTTATTACTTCAGTTCCTAACTCCACCTATGATGTGTTATACGAAGGGAAATTAAGCAACATTTCACCCACCACCCCCCTCAAAATCTCTATCAAACTTGGAGTTGTTGAAAATGTGCACATTGAAGCTTCGTGTTCCACTGATGAAGTTTCCACGTAAAAATCCTTTTTCAAGAATTCTGTGATGTCTTCGCCTAGAGCTATGAAGAAATGCTTGGTATTGACCCCGATATTGTTGTACACAAAATCAAGACATACCCAGGCACTAAACCCATCCGGCAAAGACTTCGCTCGGCCCATGCTCGTAAAGCAGTCATTATCAAGATGGAAGTCCAGAAACTTCTTAAAGCTAGATTTATTTATCCCATGGCTTTAACTAGTTGGGTATCCAATCTTGTTCTGGTCAACAAGAAACAAGGTATGATCCGTGTCTGTGTTGATTATAGGGATATCAACAAATATTGTCCTAAAGACAACATTCCCACCCCTTTCGTTGACCAAATCATTGACCATTGTGCCAGAAGTGAAATCTTCTATCTGATGTATGATTTCTCTGGATATAATCAGATCAACATCTTATGTGCAGATCAACACAAAACCGCTTTTATTTGTCCTTGGGGAACTTTTGCCTACCGGAAACTACCCTTCGGTTTAAAGAATGTTGGTGCCACATTTCAACATGCTATGTATTATGCTTTCCATGATATTAATAACATTGTAAAACCATATTTATATGACCTACCAACACATTCCATTCATCGTAGTGATCATCCGGCCCACCTCCGAGCCATTTTCATTCATTGTCAATTCTATCGCATATGATTAAACCCACACAAATGTGTTTTTTGTGTGGAGTTTGGCTGACTCTTAGTCTTTATTGTGTCACATCAAGGGATCTGGGTAGATCCTTTGAAGGTTGAGGCCATTCTCAATCTCCCTCTCCCTTCTTAACTTTGCCAGCTACAAAGTTTGCTAGGGAAGGCAAACTTTCTACGTTGTTTTATCCCAAAATACGTTGAGTTAATTCTCGGATTTACTCGACTTTTAAAGAAAGGCTATGAATTTGTATGGGACACCACTACCAACAAATCCTCCGATGCTTTGAAATTGACTTTAACCCATACCCCACTACTTTTCCCGCCCGATTATAGTCGAGATTATTTCCTTTATCTCGCTGCTTCGGATTCGACCATCGCCATGGTTCTGGTCCAAGAGGACGATTCTCATGATGAACATGTTATTTATTATTTGAGTCGGAGTCTCATGCCTACCAAAGACAGGTTTTTACATGTTGAAAAATTGGCCTTGGCAGTTGTTCAATTTGTCCAACGTTTCTGACACTATATCCTTTTACACAAGACCACCGTGATTTCCGATTTCAACCCTATGCAACACATTCTTACAAGCCAGTTGCTAGGGGGAAAATACTCCAAATGGATTGTTATACTCCAGGGGTTTGACTTAGAGTTTGAATGTGCTAATTCCAAGAAATCCTTGGTGTTTTCTAAATTGATATGTGACCTTCCCTGTCCTAAGACGGAAAATGTAGCAGAGGATTCATTACCCGATGAATACCTTTTTTTTATCAGCTCCAATGACCTTTGGTATGGAAACATCATTATATATCTCCAGAATAAAAAAGTTTAGCCCGATTTGTCTAGTACTGACCATCGTCACATACGTTACCAAGCCCGTCAGTATATCATCCTCAATGATACTCTTTATCGTTGTGGAGTTGACTCCATTTTTCAACGATGTATCACATATGATGAGGCTGAAAAAATATTTGAATGAATGCCATTCTGGAGCATGTGGTGGTCACATGTCTGGGTATGATACTACCCAAAAGATCTTATGAGTTGGATATTTTTGGCCTTCTTTATTCAAATATTGTATTATCGCCATCCAAAAATGCCACGCTTGCCAAACATACAACAACAAAATAAGATCTCACCCCGGTCCCTTACATCCTGTAGTTTCCATTAGACCTTTTGTTAAATGGGGCATCGATTTCATGACATGTAACCCTCACTCAGCCAGAGGGCATGGGTACATTATTGTAGCCGTAGATCATTTCATGAAGTGGGCCGAGGCGATGCCTAAATTCGACAACACAGGAAAAACTGCAGCCCTATTCATCTTCAATCACATTATTACATGATTTGGAATCCCACAGGCTATCATCATCGATCATGGTAGCCACTTATGGAAATTTATAATTTCTGATCTTACCAAAAAGTTGGGTCTTCGACATGAAAACTCAACCCCCTACTATCCACATGCCAATGGAAAAGTCGAAGCAATAAATAAAGTACTTATTACTATTCTTCAATGGATTATTGGAATTCACAAAATGAGTTGGCACACGATGTTGTTCTTAGCGTTGTGGGCCTATCAGACATTCATGAAGTCGGCCACGGGGTTTACACCTTTCCAATTAGTGTACGATTTAGAAGTTGTTCTATCGATTGAATGTGAAATTCCATAGTTAAAAATAGTCATCCAACTTCTCCCAAACACCTCTGCTGAGGAGGAACGTTTGTTGTATATTACGCAATTGGACAAAACCCGTCACGATGCCACCCTAGTTATTGAAACCCATAAGAAATGCGTAAAATCCCAATATGAAAAACATGTCAAGCTACGCACATTTTTTGAAGGAGATCTAGTTCTCCTCTATGAACAAGATCATGATTTGCTAAGAGCTGAAAAATTTGAGGTATGTTCCAAGGCCCTTATATTGTTAAAAGAGTGTTAGAGAAAGGAGCATACGAGTTAGTAGAGTACGATGGCACTACTTTGAGTGAACCTAGAAATGGGCTTTACTTGAAGAAGTACTATGCTTAGCTTATCTCTCCATAAGCACTTGTATTTTTACTGTATCATACTCTTGTGTGTGAGTTTAGTGTGTTTATGGTATTGAATTTTACCCCTGACTACTTACCTTGCATTGTGTTTGGTCTCTAGATGTCAGTGTTTTCTCTACCCTACATTGGCTTCGTCGATGGTTCTAGTCATAGTACCCATAATTTAGCTTATGTTACTTGGGCAATCTATGCACCCTCAAATGAACTTATTTGTTTACAAGGTGTTTGTCTCAGTCGAGTGACCAATAATATCGCAGAGTATAGAGAGGCCATCGAATTATTGACTAGTTCTATTTCGCTTGGGATTCATTGCTTCATTATATGACTTCATTTGCAGCTAGTAGTTCTACAGCTAAACAATGTTTATACTATCCGAAGCCCTACTCTACTATTGGTATATTTATGAATCCGCCTCTTGGAACGTCATTTCGATTATATTGAATATCAACACATTCCTAGATGTCTAAATAAATTAACTAATGCTCTAGCTAATTATGTATTAGACAAACATTTGAGACATTTGTAATTCCAATCACATTTCACATATTGTACAAAGAGCAGAGTAAACCGGTAAAAGCCTCATATATATATATAATGATATAATGTTTACAAAACAAGTTCTCATCCGAAGATCAAAATATCAAAATATAGAACCCATGGCCCCTATAAAATGGCCTCATGGATTCCTCTCATGATATCATACTACTGCTCTCGCTACCCTTCATAGTAACCGACTAAGTGAGCCGGATATGCCTACAGTATGGTGTTGATAATGCCTCAGTATCTCCTTGATCAATATATCAGGGATGTCTGTCATCAAGCCCTCCAGATTCTACTCTATCACATCATAATCCTCGGCATCCCATCCATCCACTACGTGTGCCTTTCCTCACCTCTAAATAGGAGAGGACCCCGAGGGTCGATGTGGCCCTAAATCTGCATGATCGAATTTTTTTTATTAGTATTTCGATTGGAAACACAAAAACATTAAATATTTTAAAAAAACTCATAAAAACATTGTAAAAACACAAATCACTTTCTTACCTAGATCTTCCCACTGATATCCCTTAGGGAGGACCAAATCAGGATCACCCTGAAAGTCTAGATTGGCATAAGCATAATCATCAATCATTGGGATTTGCGGTCCCAACCAATTGAAGAATGCATCATCATACTTCACAATTCGTCTTGCCACATGCCATGTCATCAGATCACGCCATATTTTCATTCGGGGGTCTCTCGGGGCCAGTATTCCCCATTCCACCTACAGGTGTAGGCGTGGAACTCTTTTGAGGAAGCAAAATACTAAAATAGAACCATAACCGAACTGTTTGAGGTCCCCGTTCTTGCTTTTTGTGAGTTGTGTTTTCATGTTGCGTAATAGGCCATCACACCAATTGACTACTCAAGGCTCCAAGCATTCAATAGCATATTGGAAGTAACTTTGGAGTGCCATGTGTTGTGAAGCACTCCCTTCCATCCATGTAACAGTAAACACGATGTTCCTGAGGGTCAAATCTCTCACACCTCGGATTGCTACTTTTCCTTTACATCTTTCAGCGTCTGGTTGACAATGCTCATGAATGTACTCACTCATGGGAAATCCACCACCTCGACAACCTATCAAAGTCACGCATGCCCCATGATGTGACAACCCTGTTAGGAAATAAATATCCTTAATATCCAAAGAGAGGACATGAACCCCCACGTGGAACACTTGTTGTTCTAAATCCCACATATGAACCAGATATTCTAGTAATCTCTGTTGGGCTCTCATGCTCTGAACTTTGAAGAATTTTAATAGACCACATTTTCTGAGTGAATTCACGGTCCCCAGATAATTTAAAGCCATAATATCATCTTCTTCATGCTCACACTCTCTCCATTTCAATATCTTTGCAAGTAAACACCTGCATGGGAAACAAAGAAGATCTTTAGCACACCTTTTCGATATTTTTGGGGATTTTTATTGAGTCAACATTCACTTTTATTTTTAGTCTTCCAGTCGCCGCATCCAAACTTCAAATACAGTGAATAATTTCCATGAGTGCGCCTTAATGCACCTGTGGAAATCGTTGATTTCCACAGGGCCCATTATAGGCCACTCGCGGCGGCCCCAACACACGACTAGCAATCCCAAATCATAAAACATCTTGATTTTTTACCATCAAAAACAAAAATTAATCCATTACAAATATAGAATATGAGATGCTTACATATTTTATGCAATCTGTTAGTGGAATGATCCCCTATAGCCTTCGCAATCCATCTCCAAATTTGAGGTAAAAAATAAGGGTTTTTGGTAAGTTTTTTGACCAAGTGAAAATAAAATGGTGAAAAAGACTTTTTACTTCTATTTATTACCTTTTTATCATTTTTTCTAATATTTTGTTTTATATAAATACATTTTGGTCAAAAACCCATTAACTCTAAAGGTCTTGTAAGTGTTTTGTTCCTTGCAGGATGAAATTTAGGACTTTGGACAATGAATTATGGACAATTTTTATGATTTATTCTATTTTTGTCGCATGTCCAATTATTTTTAAGGTTTTCTAGAAAAACCTCAAGCATAGTCTTTTTTCGTTCTCAGGCTCGAAAACCAATGAGAACGTAACCAAGTATACTTTTTTCATCTTTTCATACTCGTCATGGTAACACTAAAATAATGAAACTTATGGAGAATTCTTTAAGCTCTTTTCATGCTCCTTAAAAATGAAAATATTGTCGAGCAGCCTTGTTCTTTTCATGCTCATAAAAGTATTTGAAGAAAACGTTTGATGGGTGATAGTTTATCACTTTTTTGGTCATGTCAAACTATTCTATGAAAAAGGAACTGAGAGAGTTCTCTTTTAAGTGTTTTTCCAGACTCTATAATCATGAAAAACCTTCAAGTTTTCTATCTTTGGACTCGTTAAATAAACATTGTCAAGCCCATACGAGACCAAACCACTCCTTCTTAGGGTTTGTTAAAAGTACTCCAAGGGACTCGTCCGAAGGATGAGCTTACATCAACAAGCATATGTTATCCTCCTCAAACGTTCGTAAAAATAAAGAGGTACTCACCAGAAATGGTGAGGGAAAATTTGGGAAAGTAATGTGTCTTTGTTTCTGTATTAATGGAAATAAGTGTCACTCTTGAACATGACACCCCTCTTCGTCATTTGAACCTGGGTTGGTTAATCTGTTTGTCTCTTGTCTGACCTTCTGCAAGTTCATATCTCAGGTCGTCTTTGAGTCAATACTGCCAAGATCATTGTCGTGTCATTTATATGTTCAAGAGAAGTTCAACCGAAACCCTCTATCGAGTTGGAAATCTACAATTGTCAATTCTTACCATGTCAACCTTCCCTATGTCAGTCCCAAGTCACATATGTATTTTTATCTATCATAAATTTGCTACTTATTTCATGTCATTGATGGGGGATACATCAAGGCCCTCCTATGACGAGCCTATTCCTGTCGACTTCAGCTCATTATCCAAGAAAAAGGCTTAGAAATTATTTAGTACCTTAGAGCCTGCATGCCTCAATGGTAGGTTCTTCGCTTTCGACAGTGGATCTACATCATTGATCCCTGATTGAGAGATTTTGTCAAGTGTTTGACTTCAATTCATTCATTCACACTTGTTGGATTGTACTGGGGTACCTTGGGCATCATTGACATCAATGGTTATTTCCCTCGCACTTGTTAACAATTTTCATTAATGACTGCTAATCAAGTGGTTTTTATTCACATTCAACTTCAGCATTTGTAATCGCATGACTAGAATCGTACTAATGAATGATGGACTAAAGACCCTGGACTTCATAATTTTTTGTCTAAGTTGCAAAGGAGTATTTATGATTTGTTTTGACACATAGATCCACTTTGTATGTCTCCTGACTATGTTCATACTTGAGCTTTTCATGCATGGATCCACAGTGTATTCCCAATGGCTATAATTGGTGGCCATGACCTAAATTTATTATTTCAATCATTTACGGTCTAGACATGGGAATGCCTACTTCAGACATGATGTGATATTGTACAGATGCTTGATTGTTTGCAGGTTCTTGATTGGTGTGCTCCTAGTTCTTGACACATACACACTTATTTTACAAAGTATTTTGGCTATCTTGAGTTCCAGTATCATACTTTGGGGGGAATTATGTTACACATTATTTTGGTCACTCTAATGATGGTTACATAAACATGTGTTCAGGTTCCCAATATAATATTTTTCCTGAGAAAAACAACCTCTTTCCACCCTTGCAAGATGTGTTTTTGGAAGGCCGTCATGGGCATCTCCCTTTTCACAGTGCGGAAATGCCTAATTTCTGCATGTTGTATTATAGCTAGTCCATGGGATTTCCACAGGCTGATATATGGTCAGGTCACGGTGGTGCTTTAAAACTAAGAAAGGAAAGAAGTTCTAGCAGTTTCTAGAAGTGGAATCTTCTGAAAGTATGAAGTGGCGTCCGTGTGTTTACGATCCTACTGACTTCTTTGATTTGATGGGATCATCCTCATCTCTTTAACCACTTTAGCTTCTCCTATATAATGATAGGCTTCTCATGGAAATGATTAGAGGTACAAGCATAAATAAGCATATATATTGAGCAAGAATAGGTTGAATACTGTGAATAATCTTATTTGAAGTGATGCTTGAGGTCTCCATTCATCCATCAAGATTTTGAGAGAAATATTCATACAAAAGGTAGAAACAAATGTATTTGTGTGTTAGAAAGAAGGGCCACTGTAAGGGAACTTGTGAAATCAAAATGATTCGGTTGTATCTTCTACCTTTCATTAATATAATATGGTGGCATTTCTATTTCCCATAAAATGATTGATATTTTATTACACGATTCCTTGATCACATGTTTAGGTTGTCATTGAATTTCACTGTTGCTTCTTTTACATTGGTTGATTTGTGTTATTACAGATCCGATTTCACAGGATCATTGGCACAAAGCAGGATCAACAAAGACATAAGGAAGTGATTCATAAGGTATGTTATCTATTCCTCTTTTGGTAGTTAAATTCAATGATCGTAATCTAGGGAAAGAATATTGTTCCGTCTTGTTTTGTTCTAGATCCAGGTGGATCTAGGGGGATTAGTTCAGGTCTGCATCTACCGATTTACCAAATAACACATGGATATATCTTTCATTGGAGAAAGGGACAAGTTTGTGGTCATCTAGATGGATGAAATTGTAGTCTTCTCCAATTCTGATAAAGAACATTGTCAACACCCGAGGAAAGTTTTCTCGAAATGTAGAAGGTTTGGTCTCTCCATCAATCCCAAGAAGTCTCTATTTTCTATGAAGGAGGGAAAATTGTTGGGTCACATAGTATCAGTAGAGGGGGTGATAATTGATCAAAGCAGGGTGGAGGCAATTCGAACCCTGCCACTCCTGAGATCCAAGAAAGAGTTCCATCCTTTCCTTGGAAAAATTAATTTTTTGAGAAGGTTCATTTCAAACTTTTCCAAATTAGTAAAGCATATCATAGCCATTCTCAGAAAGGGAAATGAAGTAAAATGTACTATTGAGCCCAGAGCATATTTTCACAAAATCAAACAAGCATTGACTGAGGCACCAATGTTGATCAGTCTTGATTATTCCAAGGACTTTCTGATTTTCTCCTTTTCTTCATTTGATACAGTGGCAGTTGTTTTATTGCAAAATAATGTTGAGTGGCTAGACCAACCTATTTCCTTTTTCAATAGGGCATTGAGGGATGCAGAGGTCAAATGTGACATCATGGAGAAACAAGCCTATGCCCTAGTGAAAGCTCTCAAAGATTTTAGAGTTTATGTTCTGCATACAAAAATTATTGCATATGTCCCTTCATCTTCTGTGAAGGACATTCTTATTCAGCCAGACATAGATGGGAGAAGGAGAAAGTGGATTGCCAAAATCCTTGAGTTTGATCTTGAAATAAATCCCAACAAGCTAATTAAATTCCAGGGTTTAGCTAAGTTGTTGGTTGAATATAATTGTAAAGTGTTGGGGGTTAACTTCATCAACACCTACTCAGAAATTCAGCAGGCTGAGTTTTTTTATGGTAGTTCTCCAAACAACCCTCCATTGGTAAAATGCACCTGGTATAAAGATATTATACATTTCCTACAGGAGTTAAAGCCTCCTGATGGAATGGGGAAGAGTAAGGAAAGATCTTTAAAGATCAAGGCAGTCAGATATTGCCTTATTGACCAGGTCTTATATTGGAAAGACCCTCTGGGAGTGCTTTTGAGATGTCTGAACCCACAGGAGGCCCAAAGGATTATGTTTGATTTCCACAACAACATGTGTGGAGGACACCATTTTTGGAAGACCATATCCCAAAAAATTCTCAAGGTTGGTTACTACTGGCCCACCTTATTCACAGATGTTTGTAGAGAAGTTAAAGCCTGCATCAAATGTCAAAACTTTTCAGCAAAGCAACAACTCAAATATTTGCCTCTAAAGCCTCTAGTAGCTTCTAGAACCTTCCAAAAATGGGGGTTGGACTTCATAGGAGAGATTCATCCTCCTTCAAGTGGTCAGCACAGGTGGATCTTAACTGTAAAAGATTATTTCACCAAATGGATAGAATCTATCCCCACCAGGAGTGCTTCACACAAGGTAATCATCATCTTCTTGGAGGATATCATAGCAAGGTTTTGCTATCCCAGTAGAATTGCCACTGATAATGTTGCATCTTTCAATTCTGAGCCCCTGGTCAGGTTCTGTGAGCTATTTGGGATTTCACTAATTCACTCCACTCCCTATTATCCTCAAGGCAATGGACTGGCAGAGTCTTCTAATAAAAGTCTAATCAAGCTCATTAAAATATTGTTGGAAGACAATAAGAAGGCATGGGATTCAAAGATAAAATTATCTCCATGGGCCGATCAAGTAACAACAATGAATTCCCTGGGCACCTCCCCTTTTCAACTTGTTTATGGGACAAAAGTTGTATTTCCCACTCAGTTGGCTCTACTTGTAGTAGAATTCTTTCAAGATTATGAAGGAGAGCTAGACAATATGGTCAGAAGAATTCATCAACTTGTGGAAGTGAAATAGAACAGAGAGCAGGTAATGGATAGAGCTCACGATCATCATCAGAAGATCAAGCAGGCCTTTGACAAGAAGGTCAAAAAAGAAAAAATCAATCTTGGAGATCTAGTGCTTAAGTGGGATGCACCCAGGTAGGATAGAGGCAAACAAAAAAGGTTTGAAGCCCTCTAGAATGGGCCTTTCAAAATCTCTGAAGTATTTCTAAAAAACACTTACAGGTTATAGGATTTGGAGGGCAAAGAATTTTTTAATGGACTTGTGAATGGACATTTCCTAAAGAAGTATTTTGTTTGAGCCATGAGTGGCTCTTCAGTTTTTTGTAAATAATGTTTTCTTGTTTGTTTTTGGCTTAATAAATGACTCCATAGACAAACAACAAGGAACTAAAGCTGCAATAGAGGTCTTGGAAACTTGCAGGGAGCGTTCCATCCCCCATGGATCCTAATGTTATCACATAAAAATGTAGGGGGTGTTTTCCCTAAGAAGCAACCCCCTTTTGGTGAAAATATGGCAAGAAATGGGTCAAAAACCCACTTTTCCTAGGTCTTAGTGATATAACACATATGGTTTAAGAAGTGCGTGGATCTAGGTGGCCAGGATTTGTCTGCCCAGATCTATGGATGAGGTATGATTCCAGAACCCCCCCCCCCCACATCATTCTACCTTTAATAGGGGGGGTCTGATATGAGGGCGTGCAAATTTCAACGATCGGGATTTAAGCACCCAGATTGACAGTTGAGGTCTCATTCTGGACCCCCCTTGTCATTCGTCCTTTAATGAGGGGGGGTCTGATATGGAAGGTTGTGTGTGCCCCCCACCTTAAAAACGCTTACTTTTGCCTCCCCCGCTTACCGCCCTCGCCTCTCGGTGACATGTGTCCTCCACTTTTCCTCTCTCATTCCCTTGTCACATTTCCCACTCCCCTCCTACCTTTGGCTACCACACACCTATCCTCCAGGCTCCAAGTGTCATTTCCCCTTTTCCTTCATCCCTCTTATCTTTTGACACCTGTGCCCCCGTGTTCCATGCTACTTCCACCTGTGTCCTATCCATGTTCCCGTGGCACTTTTCATCCGCTGTCATAGCCCCCATTTCTTCACCACCTGGTGCTTCCACCTCAGAACCCCTTATCTCACCTTCACATTGTTGGCCCCCTCGTAGTAGTCCAGTGAAGCAACAAAGACCAAGGAAAGGCCACCACATTGTCCAAGTGTAGAATTGATCGGGCCTTACTTGATCTTGAGAAAGAAGTTATTGAGGTAGTTGACGGTGGTTGAACATTGTCTCCTTCCATAAATAGAAGGTTAGGAAGGGACAAGCATAGAGGCAGACTGTCATTCCATCCTGACAAAGATTGCGTCTGACAGATGATTGGATGGGAAGTCTGCCCAATGTCTTAATGAGAAGCCTGATAGAGAAGCTTATCAACATAAAGCCTTGAATGCATGATATGATCGACTTCAGACAGTCTGAGCCAGTATGAGTATATGTAGGCATTTTTTCCATTTTTGTGGGTATCGATGGTACAACTAAGATCCCTATTGTAAAGTTTTGATGAAGCACTGGTTTCCCTGGTTATGCATATGTATGTGAAACTTCTTGTTTAGTGACAATCAACTTTCTTACTCCATCTTGTTTTCATCTAATATTGAAATAGTTCATGATTGACTGATTCACACAAATCATTGTGACTGTGTTATGATAAATGTTTTATGGTAATGTTGTTATGATTTCTTTTAGTATTCTTTCAATTTAAATACAAGAATTTTTTATCTTTAAGTTCTTCCTCTTTGGGTTGTTGGAAGCTTGATGCCTACATCAGACCTTTACATTTTCTCATTGAAGTCTTCCTCCTATTCACCCTTACTACAAATTATTGTCTGAAGTTAAACTAAGACCTCACATGTTCATGCATATCCCGGTCTAGGATTCTGAGTTCAAACGATATTGTTCTGAGTCTATTCTCTTTTGATCACCCTTTATAAACAAATTGTGACATATAAATTGATGGGTATCAGTCTTACTCATGCTGCAATCCAGGAGTGACATCTGGTGATAACACTGAGAAGCAAAGGATCAAGGTTATAAATTTCATTTTAGTTGGCTCCTGGTCCTCATTGCATTTCTTTCTTGGGAGATACCGGAAGGAGAGACCTTCCCTGACATAGAGCCATTTGAACTGCTTGCCGCGAAGTTTGCTACCCTGTGGTATTCAACTAATATGAACAAACAATGGAAGTCAAATGTTGTGTTTCATACATGCTAACTCCAGCTCAAGCGATCCATTGAAGTCGAGCCTCACATGAATCCAAACACCCTACAAAGGTTCCAACCACTAATGAATTTCAATGCAAATAGACACTTTATATACATTACAGTGTGAGAAGATGAACATCAAGAGAAACTCTAGTCATATTACAAACTTACAAAAGAATACCTTGAGGAGATCACCAAGTAATGTTCCGCTGACCTCCTTATCCTCGCCAACCTAGCAAAGATATCTTATATTGACAGCCCAGAGGACACTCATAAAGAACAAAATACACCCAGAACTAGTAGACAGAAGAAGACTGAGGAGGTCCAAAACTTAAGAAGAACCTTAATGAAGACTGCTTCCATGTCACATGAACGCGAAGGTGGTGATGAGGTAGAAGCTAAACAGAGACCAGTCGAAGTAACACCACCCAGAGATGAGGTTGAACCTTTGAAGAAGAGGAAGATTTCCCCCCTGAAACCTTCTTCCTGGAATAAATCGAAATCCTCTATGACCAAGATGCAGATTATCCTCACCTCTGATGATTTTGACTTCATCATAGCCTCCCTAAACGATGCTTCAATGGAGATAGCAGAGAAACAAGGAGCGAAGTAAGAAGAAATGTATGATAGGATTGAAGTTGAAATCCAAGGGGTACAACAGGCCCTTCAGTCCATCCACGCAGTCTCCACTGTGCCCCTGTCATCGAGAGAACTAGAGTTGGGAGATGATGCAACCCAACTCCACCGACTAGCTAAGACAGTCGAAGCTCGCCTTTGACGAGCACAAGAGGAAATAGAAAAATCCACCTAGGATTTGACACAAGTGAAAGGAGTACTTATAGAGTAGCACCGAGCTATAGAACAAGAAAATATTGATCTCCAAGCAGAGTTTGATGAAGAAAAAGCACAACTACAACAAGGAAAAGAATAGTTGCTTGCGGAGCAATTCGAAGTGAAAGAAGAGGTTAGCAGAGCGCTTCGCTCTCTGAAAATCATAGAAGTAAAGGAAGAGGATAAAGTCACACAACAAGTAGAGTAGCTCACAAAATTTATCCAGCAACTACAACAACACATCACAAACTCAAAGCTCCGCATAGTGCCCGAGACTCCAAAGGATGTAAGGGATCAAAGAGAAGCAACTGCTCGAAGCACAGTTGAAAAAATAAAATCCCTTGCTATGGAATCTAAGAAAATCATTGATCATAGTGCCTAGACCAATGAGCAACTCACTGAAAATACAGAACTGAAGGCACTGGAGTCGCAGCTCCAAGAGGTGAAGTATCAAGCTAAAATGATACAAGCGTAGTTGAAGCCCCTGTCAGCTGTGGAAAGAATGAAGCACTCCCAAGAGCAACGCATTTCCTAGTAGCAGATCCACACTATCCAAAGTAGAGTTATGGAAGTAACTTAGAGTATCCAACCTGTACAAGATAAGGCTTACCAATTGTTTACAGTGGTAGAAGGCTGAGGAGCAGAACTAGAGCAGGTTGTCACTATAGCTGAACAATGCCTTGAAAGACCTGTCAACGATGCATTCATCCAAGAGTTCACTGAACAGGAGGCCAAGGCACAACAACAATTCGAAGCAGCTTGAGCTACGCTTGAGGCCTTTGAAGAAGAACTACCCAGATCAGAGTGACTCAGGATGAGTCATAGGTGAGTGTTGGGGGCTTGTTGGCCCTTGACCAAGTTTGGATATCCTTGGTCAAGTTTGACCTATTTTGGGACTTCAACAGCCTGTTGAAGGAGGAGCACAAGACGAGGCAGAGATTTTAGGATCTCGGCCTCTTTTTTTGGTTCCTTTTTGGGATTTGGGATTATGTAACGGGTATGGGACGTCAGTCCATGGGTTTACCCATGTTTAGGCCTATTTTGTAAAGTATATATAGAATATTAGGTGATGTAATGAGAGATAAAGTCATAAGAAATAGCTAAGTGCTAAATTTGGATCTGTGTGATTAAGATTGTAAGTTCTCTGTCCATAAAGTGTGAGACTTGTAGAGCTAAGTGCAAGTCATTGTAAGAAGTTGTGGAAGGCTGCGTGCTTAGATCTTCTCGGGGAAGGAGGATCTAGCGATCTACACAGATCTCCTGTCCTATACGGAGTAGGGTTTTGAGGCTCTGTGCATGCAACCTATTGAATAAGATAATAAAGAAGAAGAGTTGGTGGACGTAGCCCCAGGGTGGGGGTTAACCATGTATATGTTGTGTTTCTTTTCTTTGTGCAATGTGCTGATCCATTTATATCTTTACTTGCTAAGTGCTTTGATATAGATAGATAGATTTGTTTATGCTTTGTGCTAATGATGTATATGGATGTTAGGTCATACTTGTATGAATGTGCTTAGTGCTTGAATCTGTTATATCTGATCTGTTCCTTTGTGCTAAGTGTTGCTAGAGGCCATATCTAGTTCATGTTAGGGTCCTAACCCACATATAGGTAGAACAATATATTCGGATGTAATAAAGGTCAATATTAATAAGGCCTTTCAATAAAATAGAATAAGGCAGATGTAAGAAGACCTAATAGAAGCTTCCGCTTCTAGAAGGATCTTCCTCTAGATGCTACTTTTTAGTATAAATAGGAGTCAAAAGTATGAGAACCCTATCTTGGATATTATTGTAATAGAGCTCTGCTCAACTGGAGGTTTCCCCCTCGAAGAGGCCCGTGAATATTTCTTTCAGATTCAAAGTGTTATTTCTGTTGTTATTCTTATATCATTTCAGTGTTATTGTGGTGAATGTTCTAGTTATATTGCTATTATTATGCCATTACTAGCATTTTATTTCAGTTCTACATACATTTTATATCTAGTATATTACAAGTGGTATCATAAAACTTTCCTCAGTAGAAAGTGTGGGTTAATTTTTTTTTTTTGGGTAGAGACGTATTCCGATGTCTTTAAGCCATAGAGATCTGTCATTACATGCATAAACCCGCAGTTGAGGGATTCATAAATGTAGGAAATACAAGTGGTACTTAAGCGCACATCTATTGGCCACCCTTGTAACCCCTATTGGTACCCCTTTGAGTGGTAGCATATCAGAAAACACCTGTGAACGGATCGACCTAGATTACCTGACGCCCTCTTTAGATAAATCGATCAGCCACCTGACTGCTATAGTGTCACTAAGAAAAACACTCGGGAAGATACTCTCTAGTACCTGGGTAGTCGTGTAGTACGGATAAGGGTACGATCTATCCTCCTTAGTTAGTGCCCTAAGATATTGGGCCGAGTACTACTATTTGACCCCACACATATATCAGAGAGATATAGCATAGAGAAAACCCTTATCTGTAGAACCCTTGAAAACCTAACCCTTGGGGGACAGAAACATAAAAAAATTAAAACAGTCAAGATCTATTGTCACACAATTATGTTCAGGTTTCCAAGTAAATACATGTTTCTTTTTGGTTAAGCATTTGGGCATTTCCTCTCTATAGTATTCTTCAGACCAAAGTATAAGTCTGGAAATTTTTTCACCATTATTTGAGACCTATTCCATTGGATTCATCTCTTCACCCTTATCACAATCATCCATATCATTTTTTCAGACAAAATGTTTTACCTTGCCCACCCCTTTTTAGTTTCCTCATCCTCATGGCCCATACTCGTAGCCAAGACTTGGAAGCTCACTTCAACACCTTGCAATATAGTCTCATTGAGACCCAACAAGAAGTCAAACAACTCAATGCCAATTTTTCCACCATTAAAACAACCATGAAGTTGTTGGGTATGTGTTATATTCTCACCGGGCCGACATATTTCCGGGACCACATGATATTAGGTGGTTTTTCGGCACATGGTTTTTTGCCGATGGTTTTCTATTTCCAGTTAAGGAATTAGGGTTTTGGACTAATCCAGGT
>JZKD02S2367560.1:0-19343 GCA_000966675.3 Picea glauca | reverse complement strand
AGACTTTAGATCAATCTTACTGAAGTATTTGGCCCCCATGAGTTGATCAAGGAGGTCATCGATTCGGGGAATCAAGTACCGGTTTCTGACTGTGGTTTTATTCAGAGCCCGATAATCAATGCAAAGTCACCAGGTTCCATATCTCTTCTGTACCAGCATGATTGGGATCCCGCAAGGTGATGAGATTGAACGGATGTGACCCTTGTGGAGCAATTCTTGGATCTGTCGCTTGATCTCCTCATTCTCTAACATAGAGAGATGATAGACTGGCCCATTGGGCAACAGTGTGTCGGGGGTCAGATTGATGGGGTGCTTGACCTGGTAGTGCAGAGGTACCCCAGTAGGCGAGGAGAAGATATCTGAGTATTCTTCCACGACCTTATCTACTTTCTTCTTATGTGTGGAGAGGTCGGCTGCAGAGATCCTGGATGTGGCTATGAGTTTTCTCTCATTCTGAGAGAGGATCACGAAGAAGACAAACTTCCCCGTCTGAGAGATGACCTTCCTGCATTTCTTAGTAGAGATCAAGGAAATAGCACTAGGTGGGATAGCCTCGGGTATCCTATACAATTTCCTATTCAAAGTAATAATAACACTACGAGGCCTAGACTCATATACATCATGACGTTTCCATAAATAAGGTTGGCCCAAAAGAACATCACAAACTTCGAGAGGAGAAACATCACACAATACCTCATCTTTGAAGGGCTTGATGTCGTATGACAGTCGACATTGTTGGCGGATGCGAAGATCGCTTCCTTGGTGGAGCCATCCAATGGTGTAGGGTTGTGGGTGCGGCATTGTCAGCAGGGCCAGCCGCTTGATGACCTCAGCTAAGATGAGGTTTTTCTAGCTACCACTATCAACAATGAAGTGTAGTGGGGTGCCTTTTACCCACATCTAGGAATGGAAGAGACACTCTCCTTCTTCTGGCTCATCTGGTTCACCATGTCGGAGCTTGGTGGTAGAAATGGTGGCATTGGGTTCCGCATCGATGATCCTTCTTCCCCTTTTTGGTTCTGACTCAGAGTCAGAACCCGCATCTAATTTAGAGGCTTTCACTTCAGCCACTAGCATCTAATTTGAGTGACAATCAACAGTGTTATGCCAAGGGCTCTTATGGAAGTCACACCACTTCCCAGTATCTTTCTTTGTCTTTCCGGTGTCCTTCTTTGCTTGCGGCTTTGACTAGTTGTCCTAATACTATGCATCTTTTCTCTGTCCTTTGTTTTGTGGGTTGGGGCCACCCTTTCCTGGCTTTTGTTGTGAGGGGTTCCCCGACCCAAATTGTCGTGTCTTTTGTTTGAGCTTCTGCTCGATTTTGACAACATATCGGTAGGTCGCACCTAAGGATGAGATGTCCAAAAATTCCATTTCGGTCTGGATGTATCTATGTAGAGAACCATGATACTTGAGCACCATATGTCTCTTCGAATATTTGATACCCAACTTGGTGCACAAGGTATGGAAGATATTTGTGAAATCTAGCACTACTTGGTCTCTTTCTTGCCGCAGTGTGGTCCATTTGGTATACAAGTTGTCATAACTTCCGACACGGTAGTATTGTTCCTTAATAGAATCCCTGAAGGATTCCCAGGTGGTTGTGACTATAAATAATGAAGGTTCCTCTATTTCCTTTTGCTCACAGAAAGTTTCCCACCAATCTTTGACATGGGGAACGACTTTGAGGAGCGCAAAAGTAATCTTTTCTCTATTTGAAAAGTTATGGATAGAGAAATACCCTTCTAGTAGATTCAACCACTTGTCTACAACATCTGCATCTATCTGACCTTCAAATATAGGAATATCAAATTTTATTTGTACCTTAAAGGGGGCGGTGCCTCCGCTCGAAGAAGATGAGTCGCCTGTTGGTAGTCGTCGAAGGATTTGTGCAAAATTATCCATCATCTTGTTCCTCTGTTGTGTGAGGGATTCCTCAATCAACCGTTTGAAAGGATCTCCTATCCCATCATCTTTCTTTTCTCCTTCCATGAGAGGTTGCTTGGGTGTGCGAGAGATTTTGTCCTCAAGAGAAACAAGCTCGAGACCCAAATCTTTGTACTCTGACCTCGTTGGGGACATGCATTAAGATGACAAGGAGCAGACCTCTCTGATACCACTGATCGAGATTTTATGAGCAGAATGAAATGACTACAGATTATTACCATATGCTTAACACAGAATAATAGAGATATAGTAAAACTGGTTTTCTATTCAATAAGGAAATAAGCTGAAACTGTAAAATGCAGCGGAAAACAAACTTGTTGGAATGGTGGCGGCTTATCTCTGAGAAGAGATGTGATGGCTGCATTCATTTGCAAGAATATCCTTAAAATGAGGCTCTCAAGGCCTTTTTACAATAAACAGAAGTTTCAAAAACCCTAAACATCCAAAAACCTAACCCTAGGAGTTGAAGCGCCAAAAGTCATGTGGGCCCCGTTTGGGTAAGTCAGTACATCAACTTCCCGGGGTCGTAACTTTTGCATACGATCTCTGTTTTAGGTGTATGATATCCCATTGGAAATATCTATCTGATGAATACAACATTTGCACAAAAAACGTCGTTTAGGGCCTCAAAACAACTCTAGAATTTCAGGACCCGAAAAACTACTAAAAATAGTAAATTATCAAAATTGCTAGAAAGTTGTTTTGAGCCAGCTGGAAAAGGTGGGTGGCCACTGATATCCACCTGGATGATGTCAATCCTAGGAAGGCCCCTACTATTAAGGAAGAGGTAGAAAAACTACTTAACATTGGCTCTATCTACCCAGTTCCCTTGACTGAATGGGTATCCAACCCCATTCCTGTGAATAAAAATAAAGGAACCATCCACGTATGCATGGATTTTCATGACCTGAATAAAGCTTGTCCAAAATACAACTTCCCGACAACCTTCATTGATTATATTCTCGATGAATGTGCAGGAAGAATTCTTTTTTATTTTGATGGATGGATTTTGATGGTATAACCAAATTCAGATTAATCCTGAGGACCAACATAAGACAACATTTACTTTCCCTTGGGGTACATTCACATGCCAAAAGATTCCTTTCAGTATTAAGAACTTTGGAGAAACCTTCATGTTATCACATATTTTTGTAGGGGGTGTTTTCCCTTAGAAATTGGCCATTGGGTGACCAAATGAGAAAGGATTTTAAAAAACCCACAAATGTATTATATTCAAGTTTGAGGCATGCATTCTTCTGGTCGGAAAAAATCCAATCAAGCAAAGGCTCAGTCTCGGTCATCCGATCCAGAAGAACACATGGCACAATATTAGCATTTTGTTGACTCATAGAATGGAGAAGTCAAAGGGAAGAGTCATGAGGACTTGCAAAATGTGAAGTCATGAAATTATTTGGGCAGTTTATTTCAGAAGGACACGTGGCGCAGGATCAGCATGGAGAAGGTCATTTTGGAAACACTGAAGTGAGAAATGTCGATAGCTGAGGTCTCAAAATGTCAATAGCCGAGGTCCTGAAATGTCGATGGCCCAAGGTCCCAAAATGTTGATGTTAATCTGAGCCGTTGGATCGAGAAAAGCTGTGGACCATTTATCTGACACTGGCGAAGTCATAAAATTGAGAATTGGGAGAGGGGAGATGAGTAGTATTTCAACTTCCTAAAATGAAAAATCTTGATACAATGAAGATTAGATCTAGGTTGTCCAAACTAGAGGGGAATGTGGTAGCATATAATGTGAAATTGTAATTTCACGAGTCATAGGTTTCAGCATGGAACAAGGCGCAATTTCCTGAAACGCGAAATCATGAAGTGCCCAATATTGAGCCCAGGGTCACAGACTGTGGTCAAGTGGAAGACGATGCTAAGAGGGAAGCACCCATCATGAGGAGCCTCAGCCATTGGATGAAAGAAGTT
This sequence comes from Picea glauca, assembly GCA_000966675.3. Classification (NCBI taxonomy): domain Eukaryota; kingdom Viridiplantae; phylum Streptophyta; class Pinopsida; order Pinales; family Pinaceae; genus Picea; species Picea glauca. The sequence goes on along the minus strand of JZKD02S2367560.1, from coordinate 15,464 downwards.
AATGGAAGGTAGGTTGTTGTTTGAAGCCTCATCTCACCCTATAAATGGAAGGCATGGAAGGCCCAACCATGGGGACTGAACCGTCAGCCCCTGGTACCCCTGCGATCAGATTTCCCTGTAGGCCCATGCTAATCTAAGATCGCATATGATAGAAGAATGCAAGTGAAAACTGACAGAAGAAGATGCATATGCAAAGTTTTGAATGTAATATCCAAGTCACACTCCTGGTGGTGCTAGTGGATCTGAGTATAAATACTCAATTTTGATATTTTTTTATGGTCGATGGTAGATAAATTCTCTCGTATCATAAAGTTTTAATGAGGTTGTTGGTTCTCTAGTTATGTCATTGTAGTATGAGATTTATTGTTTAATTACAGTCACCTTTATTACTCTCTCTTGTTTCCCTTTGATGTTGAAAGAGTTCATGATTGACTAATTCACTTGAATTATTGTGACTACATTATGATGAAAGTTTGATTATAGTGTTGTTATGATTCCTTTCGGTTTCTTTGAGATTTAAATTCAAGAAGTTCTTGGTGTTTAAATATTTCCTCTTTGGGATGATGGAAGACATGATGTCTGGATCAGACCTCTACATTTTTCTCACCAAAGTCTTCCTACTACTCACCTTTACTACAATCTACTGACTGAAGTTGAACCAAGACCTCACCTGCTTGTGCATATCAGTCCATTTTTCTAAGTTAAGATGATATTTACTTGATACTGCGCCCATTTGACCTTTTTTACAACCAACCTGTTACATAAAACTCTGATGGGTATCAGGCTTACCTCTGCCACAATCCAGGGGTGACTTTTGGTGCTAACACTTCCAATGAGCTATGACCTTAGAATTTCAAGATCTCAAGCATATATTTGAATCCTATCTTGACGATCTCGCTACTCACTCCCGTAAGAGAGTGGATCACCCTAAACACCTTCGACTAGTTTTTGAAAGATGTTGCCACTATCAGATCCATTTGAACCCTCATAAATGCATATTTTGCATTAGGTCAGGTCGACTTCTAGGATTTTTAGTCTCTGAGACTAGGATCATGGTAGATCCTTTAAAGGTTGAGGCAATAATTCAATTACCTCCCCCAAGCACTATTCATCAACTTCAAGGTTTACAGGGGAAAGCTAGATTTTTATGATGGTTTATAGTGAAATATTCCAATATTACTAAGGGTTTCATGCATCTTTTAAAGAAGGAAAATCCTTTTATCTGGGATGAGAAAGCCCAAGAATCCCTCTATGCTTTGAAGAAAGCATTGGTATAAATTCCTTTGATGAAGTCTTCAGACTATGTTAGAGATCACTTGCTTTATGTCACTGCATCCAAAGAAATGATTGGTATGGTGTTGGTTCAGAAGGATGACGAGATTCGTGAGAACATCATTTACTATCTTAGTCAAAAATTAGTCGGCCCTGAACTCAAATATTCTCGTGTTGAAAAGATAGCTTTGATTGTCGTTCAGGTAGTTCAAGGATTATGACACTATATATTACTTTGAAAAAATATTGGGGTTTCCGATGCCAATCCATTTCAATACATCCTTACTAGGCGTATCATAGGGGGAAAGTACAATAAATCGATTTTCATTCTACACGAATTTGATCTTGATTTTGCTTCTAAGAAGTCCAAAAAATCACTATTTTTTGCATATTTAATATCTGACTTCCCTCGGTTATATGAGGATGTTATTCATGTTGATTCATTTGTATATGAACACATTTTCCTTGTATCATCATTGGACCCCTGGTATGGAGATATTGTTGTCTATCTTCAAACTTTGAAGTTCCCTCAGCATCTCTCGCGAGATGACCGACGACGTATACAATACCAAGGTAAGAACTACCTTATCATCGACCACATTCTGTATCATCGATGAGTGGAAAATATCATGCATCGTTGTTTGACTCACGAAGAAGATGATTCTATTCTAAATGACTGCCATAGTGGGGATTGTGGTGGTCAACTATCCAGGCTTGCAACAACCCAGAAAATTTTGTGAGCCAATTATTTTTGGTTGTATATTTTTAAAGATTGCATCGAAGGGGTTAAGAAGTGTCACTCTTGCTAGGTGTTCACAAGGAAAATGTGCTCGCATCCATCCCCTCTCCATCCAGTTGTTACTTTAGGTCCCTTCACCAAGTGGGGAGTGGATTTTGTGTATTGCAACCCAACTTTGGCTGGGGGGAATCAACACGTTATCATGGTCATAGACCACTTTAATAAGTGGGCTAAGGCCATGCCTATAGTTAAATCAGATGGTTAGACTGTTGATTTCTTCATATTCAATCAAATTATAGCCAGGTTTGGAATCCCAAGTGAGTTTGTCACTGATCATGTCAGTCACTTTCATAATGAAATGACAAAATAATTAGCATCGAGACTAGGGTTTAGACATGGTAAATCTTCCCCTTACTACCCCCGATAAAATGGACAAGTAGAGGCCGTGAATAGGTCTCTCAAGACCATTTTGTAGAAAATTGTCAGCCAGAGAAAATCTGACTGGCATATCATGCTTTACCCAACACTTTGGGCATATCGAACCTCGGTTAATACTTCCATCGGTTTTTATCCTTTCCAGTTAGTGCATGGTGTGGAGTTGATCATACCTATTGAATTCAAAATCCCTTCTCTTAGATTGGAATTTTTACTCCTACCTGACACTTCCAATCTCGAACAATGCCTTGTACACCTAGAGAGTATAGATGAGCAACGTCAAGACGCCTCCATGGCTATCTAAGCGGATAAAATACATGTCAAGTTCCAATATGATAAATCTATCTTTCCTCAGAAGTACATTGAGGGTGACTTGATCCTTTTGTACGACCAAGACAAAGAACCATTGGGGGAAGGCAAGTTCAAACCCATGTGGCACGGTCCCTATATCGTGCGACGTGTCTTAGAAAAAGGATGTTATGAATTAGAATATTATGAAGGGAACATGCTGGTTGAGCCCAAGAATGGGCTCTATTTGAAAATATATTACGCTTGAGCCCCAAGCTTAGGCATAAATCTTTGTATACTAATGTATTTTAGTGTATATATCTTTTCCCTTTTTTCTCTTTTCTCTTCAGCTTGCTTATCAAGTTTTCCCTTGGTTGGCAAATGTCAACAGAGTCTTCGGTCTACTTAGGATTTGCAGATAGGGCCAGTCATCATGCACGAAAATTGGCTTCAATTTCTTGGGTTGTTTACTCACCCGAGGGTCTACTGGTGTCTTCAGGAGGTGTTTGCCTAGGGCCATCCACGAATAATGTGTCTAAGCATAGATTTGTTATATAACTTTTATGTGATTCCATTTCGCATGGTATTAACTCTTTAGAGGTTTGTCTGGACTCCCAGTTAATAGTATGTCAGTTGAATGGAAGTTACCGTGTGCGAGACCCTACTCTACTTCGACGATTCTTACATGTATGACTTTTGGAACAACATTTTGATTTTATTACTTATCATCACATACCTAGACATTCTAATTATGTCTCCAATGCATATGCTAATTTTTTTTAGATTGGATTTTTTCACATAACTAAAGGAAAGAAAAAACTTTCATCAATGTACACATTGTAACATAAGTAAAGTTGAAGATCAATGTTTTTATATATATTTCGTATCTCCAAAAAATATGATTTTATAGTACACAATTGGGGCTCACACCATCAAAAAATATATATGGTCTATCATACAGTGATCATGACATCTAAGCATGTGGCACCAGATGATTGTCATGATAGCACACTATGGCTTCTGTGAGATGCCGAAAGAGTCGTACCTAATCACGGGGCACACCTACCACCTATCGTTTCATCGCCTTTGACAGATCCTGTACATGAACCATGGGAATCCTCTATGTCAAATGAGACAAGTTTCCCTACATGTTTTGAAGCACTCTATTAGTGTCCCCTCCCATTGGCTCATCCCCCTTGTGCCTCCGTCGATTTCTTGGAAGTCCATCCGATCATCATGGACCCACATTTGTGTCACATACATCTTTAGTTAGTACCTGACATCATCCAAAAATAGTTTTGTTTTCTTATACAAAAATAAAAAAAATGAGATATTTGAAAACTTTGGCATACCTATGTCTCCATAGGCAGGACCTGGTGGTAACGACATGTCTGGATATCCTTTGAATTCAACCCCTATGTAAGTGTATTCCTCCAGATCCATCACCTGTCAACTCCACCAGAAGAAAAACTCATCGTTGTAGGGTGTTGGCACCCTACCACCCCCCTTTTGCCTCATTACCTTGGACCATCGTGCCATGGTTGGATTGCAAGGTCCATGTAAAACAATCTCAACTCTAGGGCCTAATCCTGGAACCCTCTCAAAGAAAAAACTACACAAGATAGACGCGAACACGAAGTTCCTCTTTATACCCAGTTTGCAGTCTATCAATTGGCTCTTCATGTTGGCCAATAGTGAGGTGCACCAGTCATAAACTATGGGTCGCAAGCACTCCACTAAATAGAACATAAGTGGCCTCAATTCCTGGTGCAAAGAGGATGACCTTGTGATTTCTGTCAACATTAGGACAACAATCGTGAGACTCAGATTGTTGATTGCTCTGATCAGGAGTTGGCTCCCTACCTTCTCAGTCCCTGCAATGCAATGAGTGGTTATGCAATCCTCTATGTTCATGACACTCCCATCTCCACAGGATTTTAGGTTGACCACCTCACCCCAACGCGACAATCCTTTCAAGAAGTAGATGTCCTCAACTTCAATCCTCAATGGTTGTCCATCAAGGTTGAAGGTCTCAGTATCCAGATCCCAATAGTTCACGAGTAGCTGAAGTAGTCTCACTTGAGCCATCATACCTTTCACAACAAAAAAATTGTATAGCCCACATATTCTTAAGGCCATCTGGGCCCTTGGATCTCTCTCGAATGCAACATACACCTCTTCATGCTCTCTTTCTCTCCACTCTAGCACTATATTGCAAGATTCAAACCGTTTTTTGAGTTAGTAATATTTTAAAAACCTTATCCATGGACATGTACGTGAGCTACAATTTACACACTCCCATATAGGTATTCTTATACGCTGGATTTTTTGCAAATAGTCATGTATAGGTATGTGTATATGTGACCCAATGATATATAGCCCACATATACCTTAGTTCCTAAATTGTGCCCTAAAATACTCAAAAAAGGAGACCCAATTGCAAATTTTAATCCACTAGAAATAAAGAGAGGAGCAAGATGAATTAATTAGTCCAAAAGGTTGTTGATTCCGTTGCTCGTGGCTCCCAGAATCAACAGTTGAAATTCAAGGGCAATTTGGTCCAAAATGCACTATTTGGGTAAAAAATACAAATAGTATAGTAAATTTGTTTTTTTTTACTATTTATATAAACTTTTTACCCACTTTACATAGTTTTGTCTAATATTTTGGCCTAATGGACTAATACAACAATGGATGGAGATGGTTTCGATGATTTTATCTAGGGATTCTTGTGGTTTTCAACACCATGTTGCCCATTCGTAACTTTGGACATGTATTTTTTTCATCCAACATATAGGATAGGTCACCAATCCATTATGCACACTTGCATCATCCTATGACGACAACTCATATGCCTTAGGTACAAACCCATTTAATAGTGACACAAAACCTTCTATCTGCAACTAGAAGTTTTTTTATTAAATAGTAGAGACGTACCAAACATGGGCACCCTAGTTAGATCCCATGCTAATTTATGTTTGAACCTCATTTCTTACTCATAATCATGCTTACCTATACCTAAGGGAATCCCAATGAGTCTTGTTTAATCTCTTTTCTGACTCTATCAAAAAGTGAAAAGATTGTCAAGTGAACTTGTCTCTTTCACACTCGTAAATTGTATTTGAAAGGACGTCTATTTGGTGTAAGTTTAGCCCTTTTTCAAACCAAGTAGAATAAGATTACAAAAAAGGAAATTCTTTGGCGTTAAGTTGTAATTTCATCTCATTCTCTTGCTTTCCGTATTGAGCCTATTGTCGGTTCTCTCTTTTTCATTATAAGCCAATCACCTCAACAATTTGCATCATCATCCAAGAAAATCCTTATTTATATCCTTTGCAGCATGACACCCTATAACCAAGAGGAAAAATTCCCCTGAGTCTCCATCTCCCGCATTCACCTCCTTGCATTGAGCATAGGTATGTTCCACCATTGGAACTAGTTTCTTACTTGCGACACTCATTTCCTCCTCTGTATCATAACATTCATTTGAATATGAAAAACCAAAAAAAGATGGGAGACTTAGTTTTGTAGACCCATTTACATATGAAAAGTTTTCTTCCTTTCAGAGGAGGTACATGATCCCAAGTATTGTTCATTATTAAAGAAAAATACTCTTCATTCATTGATGCATCCCAATAAGGATGACCTGAATCTTCTGAAATTTCTCAGGATCACGAGTCTCTAAAACTTGAGAAAAAAGAGAAGGCTCATTGGAACTGTGAACAAGTTTGACTATGATTTGAAGGATAACCGACAAGATCACTGGTTTTTTCTTGTGTTGAACAGACCCATCTAGGAAGTAGTGGTGTTAGTGTAGTTTCATGTTCAATGGACTCATCTGGAGCAAGGTGAGTAGGTATAAATGGTTTTTCATCCTCACTGCCATCATATGAAGAAGAATAAACCAAAATAGGAATAAAATATGGAACAAATGCCGAAGATGGCTCACAAGACGAAGAAGTCACAAACGTCGAATTAGGCTCGCATGCCAATATATTTTCATCAAAATTAACATCTCTTCTGATACTGATTTCATTAGAATGAGGTTGAATAATTATGTAGCCTTTAACATATTCAGAATAACCAACAAAAATACACTTCTCACATTTAGGTTGTAAATCTTTCATTTTCTCATCAAGAATGTGATCCCATGCTACACTGCCAAATACATGGAAGTGACTTACATCTGGCTTAATTTTATTCCATTCTTCTTCCAGTGTTATTTTTCATAGAGCCTTTGTGGGAGTGCAATTTACTATGTAATTTTCATATTTAATTTCTTTCGCCGAATAATTAAGACTTAATACCTTAGATTGGATCATACAAATATCCATTTATTTTAATGTGGGATTCTTTCTCTTAGCAACAACATTTTGTTGTGGTGTATATGGAATAGTGTGTTGCATTTAGATGCTCTATACAGTGCAGTAACTTGTAAAATTATTGTTTACATATTTTCCTCCATTATATGTTCTTAACCTTTGAATTTTATGTCTAGATTTCTTTTCTACAAGGTCCTTGTAGACCAAAAACTTCACTCTTAAGTTTTAATAAGTAAACCCAAGTGCATCTAGAAAAGCCATCAATGAAAGTTAAGATAAAATTTCATCCATAAAAAGGAGGAGAATAAAGTGGACCACACAAATCACTATGAAAAATATGCAAAGGGGTTGAGGTGTTCCAAGAGGAACGTTTGTCAAAACTCTCCCAATGATGTTTCTTGAGAACATAATTAACACAAACACCATCTCTACAGGAAACAAGAGGAAGACCAGCCACCATCTGTTTATTACATGGTTGTTTTAATGAGAAATAGTTTAGATGACCAAACCACTTATGCCAAATGTTTCTCAAGTCATCACTATGAGCAAAAACAACTGATGGAAAAGATGATGACCCAAAGTTGTCAAACTTGTACAACCTGGTAATATCATCAACAATTATAGTTGCAAGAACATTCTTACGATATTTTTAAACATTAATTACAACTTGGTGAGGTGAAAACTCTATGGTTTTACCTTCACCTGAATGAGTGATTTGATATACTGATAGAAGGTTGCAGAAAATACTTGGAACACATAATACATCATTGAAATGACCATTATCTACGTGAACTATTCCAGACCCTATGACACTAAGGGATCTATCATCACCAACAATTATTTTCTTGGTGTTACATTAATTTAGAGAAAAAAATATGGATTTAACCTTGGAAATATGATAGGATGTTGATAACTCTTAGTAATATCCCTCTAATTGCTATCATAGTCTTGCTCTAAGGATTGGAAAATTATCTACTTATTGCTAGATTTTTTTCCAACATCTTTCACTTGATTTTGATAGTTAATGTTGCAGTTGTAATAACTTGTTTACTCCTAATATATATTTCCACACTGCTGCAATTTTGGGACAACAAGGTTTCTTGTTGAATTCCCATTGGTTTTAGGCTTAAATCTTCATAAATGTTCTTGTTCCGAGAAGGTCTAACATTGTTTTGCAGGTACAATACATTGGAAACCATTCACCATCTCATAAGACTCTCTCTCAAGCCTCTTTCCTTTATTTCCCTTGAACTATAGGGGAATTCTATGACCAATTTCCACTTTCCATCATAATTCCCCTAGGGTCACCATGAAGCCTCCCTTGTGTTGTATTTGTCCTTCACTAAAATGAGGGGGATGTCTATTGAGGTGGCAAAAATAATTGTTCCCAATTATGTCTCACATTTCTGGCTTAGGTTGGGATTTCCCAAACTACAAGTTGTGTGATAAAAAATTATGTGTCATTGATGGGGAGGATTTTGAATATTTTCCAACCCATAACAACACTTGGAAGGTTGTTCCAAAATCCTTTACCCATATCTTGTCTAACGACTCCATTTGAGAAAAGTTCCCTTTTCAATTTTTTATAAGATTTTCATAAATTTTATCTGGAAAATACATATGGTTTGTACATGAATAATGAATATCCAAGTCCTCCACAACCTGAGAATCCATCATTCCAAAAGACACTTTCCGAAGGAAGGTTTAATCCTTCCAATATTAACCGAAGAAGACCTCCTCATTATTCTCCCATTGTCAATTTTTTTTTTCAAGGTAACATTCACCTCACTCCAATAGCTCATCCTTCGGATAGTGACCTCTATAATCCATTGAATATGGCCACCATCCCTAGGTACCCAAATAAAATTCCTAAAGAGTCTCACAAGTGGTTACCCAAATTCACTAGAAACAATGTTATCAGTCATGAAGATCATATTGATGCTATTGGTGTGGTCATGGAAAATGACGTCGTAGAGTGTGAATATGTTGCAATGAATTTATTAGCTACCTCTCTTGATGAAGATGCTAAAAAATGGTTCAAAGTATTTCCCGATAATCACCTTCAATCTTATGAGACCTTTGCAAATTTGCTCAAAAAGAGATGGACAAAGAAGAAAATAATGGAATGTTATTGATGCAATTCAACCGAATTAAGAAGAAAGAAAATGAAATAGTGGAGGAATTTGGCACTATGTTTGACAACTTTCTCACTAAGATCCCAAAGGAATTATCCCCACCACCAGCATTTATTCTCTTTATTTATTTGAATTCTTTCGAAGGGGATTTTGGTTTTATCCTAAAGGAAAAGATTCTTGACATTTTAGCAAAGGCCAAAGAATATAACATGAAAATTTAGGAACATCTTATCTGTTCCAATATTGAACCTTTTCAGTTCCCTCATGCCAAAGAAGAACCTTAGAAAAAGATGTCAATCAGTAGTGTACATGATCTAGTCATACTTTTGGCTCAAAAGTTCGATCAAATGAATGCCCAACTTGTCTAGATACAAAACCATCTCATGAATAGGTTGACGAATTTAGAAAGGCAACATTTTTCTTAGTTTATTAGATATTAGAGGGAAAACATGGGTTGGAAACTAAGGCCAAAACAAGAGACAATCTCACTGAAAATGTAGAACACTAAAATAAAATAGACAATCTCACTTCCATCTTGATTGATTAACTTATTTAAGAACTTTCATAAAATAGGAGTTTCCTAATTAAAAAATACAGAATACTCAAATGGAGAAACTTTACAACAATATGAAAAACATCTTTTACTACACATTATTGTAAAATAAACTATAGACGAATCATTCATGAACATCACTCCATTAAAGTAGAAGGTAAATAACAAATGGAAAAGAACACAAGTTGATTTTCAATTGCATTAGAATCCTCAAATCAAAATACACAGAGTCTGAAACTTCAAAATGAAGACAATATTACTAGCCTCAGTTTATCACCCAAACCCTTCTATCATTGAACATTCTTCAATATATATCCTATCCTTAACTCTACCTCTTAGAGATTAGATATCAATCAGTTACATAAGATTCCCTTCATCCTAGGAATTCATTGCAAAAAGATACAACATAAAACATCATTAACTCCTAATTTATAGGATATTGTCTAAGATAATTAATGCATATAAAACACATCATGTTGCATGCTCTGATGATGGAACACATGTCCCTCTCATCCACCTAAATATTTGGAGGAGGTTTGTCCTAGATGGTAGTTTAATGAACACCAATCCAAGTCAACTGTGTATTTTTTCATTGAACCTGTGAATATTCATTGTGAAATCTCTGTTTCCAACACTTTCGCAGCGTTCTGGCAAAAACTCACCGCAAAATATATGTTTTTGACTATTTTGAATTTTAAATATTTTTTTTCTATGTGAAACCTATATAATGGCTTTCTTCATCCTTTAACCTCAAATTTACCTTGAACTTGATGGTCATCCATAATTATAAATGGATCATCAAAAATGTATAAGGATAAAATAAGCCTTTAAGGTTTCACCTTATCATATCAATCCCAAGACTTGAGTAGTCCTCAAAATTGAGAACTTCTTTGAATGAATCCTTGAATTAGTTGAATTCTAATTGTATTAACAGGTCTAGGTTCTTCTTGGAATTTTCTTCACCTATTTGATGCAACTTTTCTTTTAGTGACATGTTCTCTGTCTGTAAAATTCTTTTCTGTCTATACACATTCTTGACTTTCTTGTGCAGGTGTAGAGACCTTATGACCATGTATATTCTCTTCTCTATGGTCTCCTCACATACATCCAAGTGCTCTCATATTATGGTCTTCATCTATCTATTTTCTTCTCTTAATTGCAAAATTAGAGCTTGTGCTTCCTTCAGCTGGTTTGTGAGTGTCTTGATTCTCAAATCACTTTCTTTTGATTTTGGTTGATCTTCAATAATCCTTTCAACTACATGATGAGAAAGTGCCTTAGCTGGACCTTCCTCCACAAGAACCAACTGTTTCGATGTTGTTACGAGGAAAATCTCTCTATGGCCAGTTGTAAACCACAAAAAATGGAAATGACTGCAAAAATCATCTCTAATATTAGGTGTGATATATAAGAAAATATGCTAACAAGACAAGATAAAGATACTACCTTGTCTAGAAATTCGATGAAGTCCATCATTGAGAACTTGACTCAAATAAATACACCTGCAAATTGTCCTCAACAATCAAGAAACATAAGAATATGGTGATAATATATAAAGTTAGCACTTGAATAGCATAATCCATCAACATTCATAAGAAATATGCCCATGGAATAACAATTCAAATATTTGCAAGATATCAATTGGACGAGAAAAGAGTATTTTTATTAAAATGTAATCAACAGAAGTGAATGAATTACAAAATTTCATGTCGGAGCGGTTTAAAACCGAAAAACTAAGTCCCTTTCAGTTGGGCCTCCACCACTTCAATCCTCCACCAAAGGAAAACTCATATAAGAGAGACAATGAGGTTCTCAATCAAATACGGAAGAGCTTGGGGGATGAACAATGTGTTCAGACTTAAAAGGAAAAAGGGATGTAGACTCAATATGAAGTGAGTAACTTCTCCAGAGTAACTTTTATCTCAAATTTGGATTCTTCTCCTCTTTTCGACAGCTTGGATATGTCCCATTTATAGCCTTCAAATGGAACTGAAGGGACAATTCAAAATGTTTCTAGTATATGGAAGGTCAAGGATCATGGATATCGTGACGTGACATGGAAACCCAACACCATGTTTTAATTTTGGGCACGAAAACTGATGTACATGGGGAGTAGTGGTGCAACTTGCATATACGCATGTTGTATAATAGTTAAGGTGCGTATAGGTGGGAAAATATTATTTTTAGCTCTGGGAACTGTAAAAAGGGACTTCAAATCTACATAGGGAAATGGAAAAAGGCCTTTTGAACAAATTTTCATAGGGTGGGGAAAATCTTGCTATAACATATGCCCCCTAATGTGTGAGGTGAAAGGAGTATCTGCGATGGCTGAAATACATTATAATACCCAGAAGTGGAGTAATGGAGACCCAATTGGACAAAATAGTTTCTCATGAGAATATTACAATCTGTATTGACTTTGCACACATGGCTTCCAATGAATTACATTGCAGATCCATGTGAAAATATACCAAACAATTGCTCATGGCCATGAATAGGAAATACAAAGGTGGCTACATGCCAAAGGTTGTCATAGTCATGAACAAGGCCTAGTAAAACCTATCTCAAAATCAATCTGAAGATATATTTATATAATGGAGTACAATATGATCTCCCATGATCACTGAAGTCACATAGGTATTGGTCCAATGAAATATAGAAACAAATCAGGAAAGTTGCAACTATGAACTAATGTACTCAATTCTTCGACATGATCTACCAAAGGCACAAGTCTAAATCATGTGAATAAAGGAGTTTAGGTCTAACACAATGAGACTTCGTTTGATTACCGGTCATTAAGGTATATTGTTAACAAACATGAGACAACCTAATGATAATGAAAGTAGGTATCAAGGCACTAAGTACATTCTTACAAGTGTGAATAAATGTGTCGAGGTCGAACACTTGAAGAATCCATCAATCAGGAGACATTGATGTATTCTCAACTTTCGATGGTGGGAGAACTTGCCACTAATGACTGCAAGCCTCTAGGTACTCATAGGACTCTAGGTTTCATTTCCAGAATAAATGGGATGAATTCGATGGAAGGATACCTATTGAAAAAGAGATCATTGAGGAATCTATCATCATTCAGCATGAGGTACAAATTAGGAGCTTGATGATTTGGAAGAAATCAGATGAAGAACATGTTCACAAACCAATGAACCTGTGCATCCTTTGCATGTGTTGGATGCAAGAGGGACACGAAAAATACCCTATGAATAGAATCCAATAAGGAAAACAACTAACAAAGTCGAGGAAACCACCAATAAGGCTAATGGCATCCAATAAATTGCATGAATCCCAATGTGTGAATAGATATATTGTCGTCAAACACAAGGGAAAACCCCCAGTCAGTGACAAATGATGAAATGTCGACTGTTGGGTTCAAGGTTACCTACCAATGATGAAAGAAGGACCAGGGTGCATGATAAGACTACAATTTCATGTAATTCTGATACATACTGAGGGTATGGACGAAATGAAAAGTCAATAGTTTTGAGGAATGGCCGACAAAGGTTGATAGACATCCTTTGAACAAGAACATGAGACATATCGAAGAATCTGGTAGCATGGACTCAATGATGAAACTTTGAGATGCAGGAGGCATCAATCAAAATCTCCATAGGGACTGGAAGAGTAACCAGTCAAGGAAGTAAACTTTAGGTAACAAGCTTAGCTTCCTAAGGTCATGCTAAACCAAAAATTTTGATGACAAGTGGACTCAAAAGTTTTGTGCTCTGTTCAAAGGAGACACGACTGATTCCAATATAAGATAATATTCCTTTTCCCTCATCACCAAAATGAATTCCATCTTCCTTGTTCTTTCCCTTACAACCTCACATAAATGGGAGGTCCATTATATGGATGTTAAATCTACCTTATTGCATGGAGATTTGAAACAATAAATATACATGGAAGAACCTCCTGGCTATGTCTAGAATGAATCTAGCCTTGTTTTTCTTCTTAAGAAATCTTTTTATGGTCTTAATCAAGCTCTTCAATCTTGGTATGCCAAAATGGACAACTTTCTTCTTAACACTGAATTTTCTAGATGCCATTTTGACCCCAATGTCTATACCAAGAAAGTAATAATCCATCTCATAATCCTTGTTTTTTGTTTTGATTACCTTATCCTCACTAGTAGTGACCCTAAACTTTTAAACCATATGAAATCCAACCTTAAGAAGAAATTTGAAATGACCGAATTAGGATACTTGCACTATTTCCTTAGCCTCCAAGTTTTGCAAACCAAAGAAGGAATTTTTATTTACAAGTCTAAGTATTCTTTTGACCTTCTTCATCACTTTCACATGGAAGATTCAAAACCAACTCTTTCTCCCTTCTAATTTGGATTCAAACTTGATGCCTCATGTACTTCTCCTGAAGTTGATGCCACTTTGTACCATATGTTAGTTGGTAGCCTATTATACTTGACTCATACACATCATGATATTTCCTTTGTTTTTGGTCTTAGTGTATGTGAGACCAACCAATACAAATGTGTTTATTTAGTATGCATTTTTAGTTAGGTAATTCGATGGGAATGATATCTTCCTGACATAGAGTGATCTGATGGATCATATTCTCCTCGATCTTAATGACTACATTGATCCATGGATTAACACCCGATTGGTCCATGATATCTATTTAAAGAGCATGGAGACTCAATTTCTTATGATCGATTGTGAGAATCTCTTTCATAACTCTCTCTGTAATATTTTTCTTTTGATTTAATAAATTGCTCCAAGTGGCCACATTAGTTGGGGTTGTGGATGTTTCCTCGTAATGGTTTTACCACGTGAAAACATCATTGTGTTAATATTTGATTTGGTTGTGTGAGTGTTACTAAGGTTTTCATCCTCCGTTGGAATACTTGTATTGTCGAACAACAACAACCCCATCCTCCATTAAAATTGTTATGTATTTTTCACTAGCTCATTTGGTTGAAAGTTTCTTTATTTAATAAGAGGTCTTGAGTTCAAGTCATTTTTTTTAAGTTACTTTTTGAAAAAAATCATGCAAACTTGATTTATCTCATAAATTTATTGTAAAGTGCATTTGATTTAAATTATAAAAGTGATTCACTATAAAATAACTTCAATATTTTATTTTTAAGTTAGTTTTTGCATGTAACTTTAATTTATAAAGTAACTTCATTGTAAAAATGATTTATTCCATTTTAAAAAATGGTATAACTTTCATATCCAAAGACCATTTTTAGTGCCATTTGTTTTGAAACGAGCTATTTTTTTTAGAGTTTTCCATCCAGGCTGTCAATTTCAAATTATGAATCCATGTTATCTACATACTTTAATATGGATTCTCCAAATGATATTTTTCTTACCAATACTGTTATAACCCTAAAATGCACCACACAGGCTTACTTGGCATCAGGCCAACTCATGCCTCTTCCTTTCCAAATCCATGCCAAATAAAACCTTGAAAAACCACTTAAAATAAGAAACCCGTGCCCTAACCTCTCATTGGGCACGGGGGACCGCGTTCTGACCTTTTACTGCACACGGGTACCCGCGGGCTAACTCACTATAGCTCGCGGTTACCTAACAAAGAAAAAAATCAGGAAACTTTCCGCCGGGACACAAGGCTTTTTGTCAGTTAACTGGAACTCCCGGCCATGCATGGCCAAGAGTTCGCCTAAAACCCTAGCTCCTTCTAGCCTATAAAAGGAGGGGTAGGGGTACTATTCAAAGGAGGAA
>JZKD02S2367538.1:6882-19035 GCA_000966675.3 Picea glauca | reverse complement strand
AGTGAAATGGTGGATACATAAACGTTTCCTGTACCACATGGAGCGTTCATGGCGTTAGAATTTATGAAACCGCTGATTCTTAAAACGTGGAAACCCTAAATTGAATGTGGAAGCCGTAAATTGAAAGGAATTACGGCTCTCATTAACTAACCACGAGATTTCATTAACTAATGTGTCAACCCGAAATTGAATGTGGCAACTCTTAAGTAAAAGGAATTACGGCTGCATTGTTTTAAAAGTTTAGACCTCGACACATAGCAGAATTTGAAAGGGCGTCCAAACCAAGCCCATGCAACCATCATAACCAGACAGACACGCGCTTCACATCCATAAAAGCCTGTGTAATGAAGCGTTTTATACATATTAATCCTTGCTAATGAGTAACGTGGCATTCAATAGTGAGGAAAGTAATTTTTTAATCATATTAAGTAAATGTAAAAACGTAAACAAGGAAAACGTACACATTCATAAATGCAAGGAAGTTATGAAATTAAATCTCATTCATTGATTTGCGACGACGACGAAGAATATGCTAGCATCTTTGATTCTTAACCCTAAGATTAGAATTTGTAATTAAAAGGTTGATTAATTTATCAATTCCAATAGGGGGACGCCTATCGGCGTAAAAATAAATATAATTGCGCAAACACACCCACCGACCAGATCTGTAATTTGAGGAATATACACGTACCCCATCTTGAGTAATAAACTAGAGAGTTGTAGAGATTCCTCTGTGTGTGTTGATACTTACAACAACAAACACACATTAACTTAAATATAGGATTACAATGTTTTCGTTTAGACAAATTTGAAAAGAATGATTCTCTAGACGAAATTTGGACGATGGTGGGGTACAAGATTAGAATCGGACACATGAAAAAGTCATCACAAAAAAGAAAGGGAAAAGAACAAAGGAGTAGTATAATTGTTAACAAGTGTTGCATGTCAACGTAGTTCCTGTCGGGTTGAATTGGGAATAAATGCATAGGGATGGGGAAAAAGTAGCAGAGACACATAAAAAATTGCAGTGGAGATGTGGCAAGTAGCATGAAGCACAGGTGGAATCCATGAAGTAAATGGCATGTGGCCTCTAGAGTTCCATTACTATATAATCCATCTTGCTATGTTCGAAATTTCTTTCCAAATTTCTTTCCAGTAGTGTGACTTGCTATGTTCGAAATTTCCGTTACTACCTTGCATGTCTTATCTCTTCAATGTATACTTTCAACTGGTTAGAGTTAAGCACAATTTCCATAGACCATGTGGCTTATATGTCTCTATATGTAAAAAAATATATCCATACTAGGAGAAAAAAATATGCATGAGAAAAAGATAATTCAAATTAAATAAAAATTTATGTGCACATAAATATAAAAGGAGATAAAAAATAGATTTATTTGAAATATATATAAAAAAAAAAAATATATTGTTTGTTACATATTCCTGGAAATTTAAATGTGTTTTTCATATGGACTAAGATTGGGGCTCCCTCAGACCATAAGATAAATATGTACAAGAAATAAGACTGTGGAAAGAAGAAGTGGGGGACGATAGAGTGTAATACCTGAAAAGAAGAAATTGGAAGGTATCACTCTTTGGCTAGACATTTCTATTTAAAAATGTGGAATAATTGGATTGATAGAAAAAATAGGATGTGATTAGTATAGACTTACACTGATGGTACATATCAGCCTTTTTTCTATTCACTTTCTTATGCTTTTTTATTGTTGTAGTCGACAACTACTGGAATTGTGCCAATTTCCTATTGCCTTTCATCGACAACTTGCTTCCATTGCCTTTCAACCCATTCTTCAATGTGGCTTCTCATGGGGGCGACATTGATCTCATTCCATATTTTTATCTTGAAAAAATTCTTTTCTAATTCCCTTAGATCGATAGAAAGATTATGTAGAGCCTAATCAATGTCTTCATTCTGTACCGAATAGTCGACTAGCCAGTTGTCTACGTCATCTTCACCATATTCAAGGATGTTGTAAAACATTTATAAAAACGCCTTAAAAATATCAACTTGTTTATTGAAGGCTTGCTTAATTAAGGGAAAACAGTTTACAATTAACTTGGGGTCTTGGACCTCGTTGGTCCTTTCGGCTAAGTATATTTCAATCAACTTTGTGAATAATTTTTATTTATTTTCTATGGCTTGTTCACATGATTGGACAATGAGATGCAGGTTCTTCACTTTCTCTTTCCATTATGCATTTAATTGAGTGATCCGGATTTTGGAGGGGAGATCTTGTTGTCTTCTTCTCATTTATGTCATGTTGTTGACATGAATGCCAAAAGGGATGACCATGTCTAAATAGAAATGTTATTCATTTTTTAAATCTGCCTGCAAATGTTCGAGCAAAGTATGTGCCCTCATTCCAAGGGAAGCCATACTTTGTGATGTTTCCCAGGCCTCAGTAATCAGTTCCATTCTTTTCTTGATATTATTCTCCACATATCCTCTACACGATGTGAGGAGGCTGGATGATCCTTTTAACTTGGTTGCAGGGGTGGAAGGTATGGCTATTGCTAAAGGACTGAAAAAAATGGCATAGGAATCAAAGCTTCCTCCAATTCCTTGACTCAGTCTAGGGATAATTTTAAGGATGGAAATTTATTTTAAAATTTAGAAACCTTGGCGAATATTACTAATCTTTCATATGTCAACTATAAATGTTTGGCAATATTTTTTAAAAAATATTCAAATTTCTAAGTATTCTATATAGTTTTTGTAAAGTTTTGGCGATTTTTAAGGTAAAACAAATTTATCTTATAGAATTTGGGTGAATCATTTTTAAAATAGTGAATCTCGTTTTTGGAAAAACCATGGAAAATTAGCCCATGAGAGAAATTTAGCCCCTAAAATCATCCCTGACTCGATCCTTCAGTCTGGAATTCTCGGCCTCGATGCCTCCAATGGAATCATGAAGAACATCGATGGTTTCTTTGTGAAGTCAAGATATTTAGGATGGGCACATGTTCGCAAGGTTAACCTTTGAACGAGTTTTTCCTTTCTTATTTCTTACATCTCTCTTTTCAATAATTAATTTTTTAGACTCACTGTCAAAAACAACACTCTGGAATACGAAGGATTCATCTTTGTCAAAAAATTTGGTATCATCTATGTCCATTGGGCAACTATGCTTGATCACGTCTCTCGGATGATCAAGGTTGCGGAATATGCTATCCAGATCAGTCTCAAGTTCCATGTTCTCACTCTCAATTTCAGGCTCTTCCACTTGCCCTACAATTTTTTTTCTTTTCTTCACCACAGGAAGCTTGTGAGAACTATCAATTTTAGGGTGAGGAGAGTTGTTATTTCCTCCTCCGTTTGAACAACTTTGGGTTGATTTCTTACTGTGGTGGGCCGTTGGAGTGATGCTCCAGGATGTTGTACTTTTGGGAGTGTTATCCGGTTATTGAAAACTCATCTCATCAAGGCATTTTCCCTATTTCTTGTACAATTCAGTGGTGCTTTGCAATGTGTCTAGGTCGCAAGAATCAGAAGTAGGAGTGCTGTCGTAAGTGTCTTTGTTTTCACTTAGGTGTTTCTGGAAAAAAGAATTGTCGAGGTCAAGTGTAAGTAAATGTTCTAAAAAAATTCTATTAGGGTCGAACCCTCTTAGCCTTTCAACATATATTAGGTTCAAGTTATTGAAATGGGCTGTGAATTCGTCAATGTTTTTGACGTTCCTCAACACGAAGTCCCTGACTTTACAAGGCAGAGGAATGAACTGTTTTTTTCTCTTCTCATGGAATGGATGCAACTAGTATTTATATTGCCTTGTTATTTCTGCAACAAACATTTTGTCTGTAATGTGACATGGAAGGAGAGAAGGTTTTTCCTTCGAGCCAAAAATCCTTATTACACTGTAATTATCCATTGGTTCAAGTGACCCCTTCCTATCCACAAACTTGGTTGCCTGGTCAAATATGCGGGGAGAATCTTCTCCTAATAACAAATCTTTGAAAATAGAGACAAAGTCATTAAAAACCTCATAAAAACAATTGGAGGCCTTGTGTTTCCACAAGGTCGGATACCATAAGGTTACTAGGTCGAATTCTCAGTTTACCTTCTTGGATAGAGACAGTTTTGGAAACTAATAGAAATGCACTATCACAAAAACCAAGTAGGATGACATATAAAATTTCGTGTCATTTTTTAAGCTTGACAATTGTGAACAGATTTCATGGGAAATTAACTTCCCCTAATAAAAAATGGCTTGTTCCTTGACTGTGAAATACAAAATATAAAGAACCATGCGGGAAATAGTTGTTGTGGATTCCTGTCTCGTTATTCTTGTAAACAACCAGGCAAATTCCCGGAATGGATTTCTAAATGAACTAACCTGCAAGTTTGTGATATTTTTAGGAACTGCCATCGGGTCTTCTAGGAACTCATGCAAGAGGTTCAACCCGTTATTATGATTTCTTAGGAATTGTTTGGAGTCTTCTCCTTTGAATTTCAATGTTGGCTTCAACAATATTAACATCTGTTGGAAGACCCGAGGTGACAAAGAAATAGAGGAGTGGTCCCACAGTGGAATAATTCTTTAGCATGAAATATATTTATCAATGCAACAAGAGACCAGCTCCTTACAATCAAAGACTTTAGGGACATAGCTTGCACGAGCAATGCCAGAGGCCCAAATTATTTCATTCTGGCAAGAAGGGGATGAGTAGTAAGAATATGCCCTGGACCACTGGAATTTATGGTCCTCACGTCCGAAGATGTTCACTATATATCCACAAAAATGTTGTCGAGCTGGTGCCATAAGTTTATGAGAACGTCAGTTTTCTCCAGACGATTCTTGAAATGAACAGTTGGAGGGGATAATATAACCCTTCGAAAATGTTGGTTCAATGAGTGTGAATGGGAGATCTCCTCGAGCCTTTCACTCATTAATGACAATCTCTATGGGTGTTTCATGATGAGCGGCTAGCAGTAAAGCTTACTTGTTGCATACTTAGAAGTGTGAAGGTGGCGGGTACGCCGAAGAGAAATTAAGGATTGGAGGTTTTGTGAACACGCCAACCCGACGATGTGAGAATGAAATTCTATGATATTTGAAATTAACACTTGGAAGAGATAATACAACCCTCCTCAAATCTTGGATTAATACGTATTAATGGCAGATCTCCTCGAGGCATTCACTCATCAATGAAAATATCTACGGTTTCTGCATAATGAGTAATGAGTTGTTAGCACTAAAGCTTACTAATTGCATATTTAGAAACAAGGCCTTATATATATATATATATATATATATATATATAAACAATTTTTTATTATAAACAAGTGCGAAGGTGACAGAGACAGGGAAGAGAAAGTAAGGAATGGCCAAATATGAAAAGCGATTGGATGGGCTTCAAAATAGGGTTATAGGGGATACTTAAGAGAGGTGAGTGTCCGACGGTCTGTTGGCAGCCCTACATGTTTTCACTTTTTGAAAGTGACTAATGATAAGTTATTTAGCTGCTTACACGTGGTCATGGGATTATTGCTTTTCCAAAGTAGCTTTGAATTGTAAATATGATGTCTTGTCTATTCCTATTGTTTTCCTTTCTTCGTTTTTGTGCTTTTGTTCATGACTGAAAGCATGAATGAAGCATTGAAACCTATGATTATATTACCCTTTGTTCTAAAGTTTATGAAAGGTAGATGTCTCTACAGTTTGCTTTCTAATAAAGGTTTTTGGTCTATGAAGATCATCTTGTTTACTTCTTTAAACTAGCTCCTCAAATGTGAAGCATGCTTTGAATTGTTGTTTGAAACACCAAGGATCCATTAAAATTAAATTATCATATATATCTTTGTGGCTTTTGGTGAGACCTTTTCTTGTCACTACACTTTGGTTTACAATTTTTTCCTCTCCTAAACTTTAGAAACTAATTCAACCTTGTGCGCAATGATAATTTTTAATGAGCTTGGTCTTTCCTGTACCCTATGGGAGGTGGCAGTCTGACAACAACAGGTCCATCATTTTGATCTAGGGTCTTGGGCCTGCTCTGTACTCTAAAACATACATCACCAGAAATGCCCAAGTTTCATGACTGAAACCCCCATTTCTTGTGTTATGGTTGCCCTGGTCTATTCCTAATTTTGTTTCCATCATTTTAGCTTGGGCTTACCTCCTACCACTGCCATCTAAACCCACAGTTGGTCTATTCTCTTTTGTTGTTCAATCTTGTTTTTTCTTTCCAGAGACATGATTTTCCGGGAGGGATTCTGAGCAAACCGCTACGAATTAGACAAAACCCTTTAAAACCCAGAACCTAAATGAGTCGTTTTACCTTCATCGTGGACATATTCTTAAAAAATGATATAGTTTCATTTTTTTGACAACTTTTTTTAGAAATTTTGTTTCACCTGAGTTTTCCTTTTCTTTCCCTTTCCTCTCAGTGAGTGTGAATATATGCAACAAATGGCCGAACTCTGCCATAAACAGAAGAAAAAATCTGTTATAAAAGTCATGTGTGTTAATCTACACAATTTCTATCTCTTCACTCAACCAAACTTCGCTCTTTGGCTAATCTCCAGGGGTAAGAAACCACGGTGTTGTTGTTTTCTTTAAAATAACTTTGGAACAGGTAAGGGATATGTAGAAAAGAAAGTTTCTCTCCTACTCTTGTTTCTGAGTTTGATCAAGGTTTCATTTACAAATCAATAATCCATTTTTAATTTGACAAACAAGAGGATTAGGTAGGCTAGATAATACTCAACCAATTTCACTATTTTAAATCCAGATTTGTAGGTATCCTCTTGGTCAAATTGTAGAGATAGTAAATATATCTATATATATATATATATATATATATATATATATATGATTCTGTTTTGAAAATAAAATAGATTAGATTTTGTTTTTATTTTTGATTTTGATTTATATTATTTTAACTAGCTACAGAAACCTGTAGCTTATCTTTTAAAAAAAAAGAGTTTGAATCCAAGTCTATTCTCATTCGAATTTTTGGTTTGAATAATATCTAAATTCCTATATTTTCATTTTTTTCTTTTCTTTTCAGGATATCCGACAATTTATGGTGACCAAATGATCTGGAGCATTTTTGGGCTTATTAGCCATATACATGGCTTATTTTTGTGTAAACAGGAGCAAACTCTTTTTAGTTTTTAGAGATTTATTATGATCTGGGGTGGTTATATTCCCCCTCTATTTTTGTAATCAGTAGATGATTGTGTAGATTTAATCTTATCTCATAAGATAAGACAGTTACCTTTTCTGAACCCTTTAAAAACTCGTATTTTTGTAATCAAAACATCTTGGCCTGGGGCTGAAGTATAGACAATTAATTCATAGACTTCAATGGAACATAATGCATATTACAGCTTTAGCTTCTTGTGTATGATGTCTTAATTTAAGTTTTGTTTATCTTGACAAGATAGTAGGTGTTGATAGCTTTTGTCTTCATTCTTTATTATGAGTTAGGATAATTCATTTATAAATACTGTCCATATGTGATGTTTCAGATATTAAAAATAGTGATCATTCGTTCAATCCAAATAAAAAGKTTTTTCTTCAATTCTGTTGAATTATTAAAAGCAAGTTGTTACAGTTAKATTTATCTTGCACGTAATCGATTGCAATCACAGATATCACAGCTATTATTTGCATCTCTTCGTTCTGTCATTAAAATTCAATAGTCAATATACYATTTTGCATTTATTCCGAACAGTTTCAAAGTTCACTACAGGTTTATCTCATGGACAGGCTGGCTGGACATTCTATAATTATACAGGTGATTGGATGCATGCCGAACAACCCATTAATAGGTTAGTTTATTTCTTTTATCTTTTGTTTGTCTTCGAAACTCTTATGTGTGACCTGGCTTTGACCGTTCACGTATTTTTGTTTCATAGTATATTCTTTTTGTTTAATCTTAGATAAATAAAGAAAAAACAAAAAATAGTTTATGTGCTTTCTATATCTACTTTTGTTAAAGCAGTCATCTTTTCATAGATTTTCATGAGTTTAGATTAAAACTTCTACTTGTATAACATGCACATAAATTAGATAAACATATCTGTTGTGTAAATATTATTTAAAATAGTTATATATATACGCATGTACATATATATACTAAGTAGTTATTTGTTAGTTTGTTCCTTTTCTTTTATTTGTTTCTTTTAGGAATTTTAGATTGGCCAACGGAGCCATTAAACCCGTCGGAGCGAGTCATACCAAACAGCTTGGGTTATTTAGACAACTCCGGACCAGACTCTTTCTTCCAATTGACGAACAGTCATTTTAACCCGTCAACATGGTCAAATTGTATGTCTCAAATTTTTTTACTGCAAAATGTGTAAAACGGAAGAGGGCATGATGGGGCAGTTCCACGACCGGTTTGTATATTTGTGGAATTCTAGAAAAGTGACCAAGTATGGAATAGGGAAATAGTCGGTCGAACTCGTTTTCATAATTAAGGATTGAAGATTTCGTGAACAGGCCAACCCAATGATGCGCGAACGACATTCCATGATGTTTTAAATTAACACTCGGAAGGGATAGTATAACCTTCCAAAAATCTTGGTTTAATGCATGTTAATGGGAGATCTCCTCAAATCTTGGTTTAGCATTAAAAATTGTTAATTGAATACTTAGAAATAAGACCATATATATATATATATGTTTTTATAAACAATTTTTTTTATTATAAATAAGACTCTTTTATATATATAAGTATGAAAATCGGTCAGACGAGCTTAAAAGTAGGGTTGCAAGGGATACAAAGGAGAGGTGAGGGCCTGATGGTCAAATTATATATCTTTATAATATATATGTGTGTGTGTGTGTGTTTTTATAAACAAGTTTTTATTATAAACAAGTGAAAGCAAGGAATGGCCAAGTATGAAAAGCCGTCAGATGAGTTTCAAAATAGGGTTATAGGGGATTCTTAAGAGAGGTGAGGGCCTGACGGTTAAATTTTATGTCTAGAAAATTTTGACTACAAAATGTGTAAAAGGGAAGAGTGCATGATGGGGCAGTCCAGCGGCTGCCTTGTATATTTTTTGAATTCCAGGTGTTGTTTGCAGGTCGCAAAACAATGGAAGGGACGTCTTGAGCCCACCTATCCGGGAACTCACAATAGAAAAAGTGGCTAAGTATGTAATTGGGAAACGGTCAATCAGACTCGTTTTTGCTAATATATTGAAATTTGTGATAGATATCCCATTACCTGGCAAGATCTTTTCTGCATGTATATCGTGGAATTCCATGTGTTTTTTGTAGGTCGCGGAACAATGCAAGGACATTCTTGAACCCGCCTATCCGGGAACCCGCAAGAGAAAAATTCGGTAAATATGGAATAGGGAAATGGTCGGTGGTATTCGTTTTTGCTAATATATTGATATTTGTAATAGATATCCCATTATCTGGCAGGATATTTTCTGCATGTTTCTGGACAAGTTGTGCAGGGACAATTATTATGACAGTCTCCTTGAGGCATGGTGAATTGTCAGCATTAAACCTCATTTATTGCATAGTTGGAAAGAAGTGTGAAGGTGGCGAGAACAAGAAACAACGATTAGGAATTGGATATTTTGTGAACCCACCAACTCAACAATCCGTGAAAGAGATTCAAAGAAATGGTGAAGTATGGAAAATAGATGGGCGAGCTTCAAAATGGGGTGACAATAGTTCCACAGGAGACGTGAGGACCTGGCGCTCAAATTGTAGGTCTCGAAACTTTTGAGTGCAAACTGTCTAACATGGAATAAGGTATGATGTGAGAGTCTAGCTGTAAATTTATATATCACGGAAGTCAGGGTGTTGTTTGCAGGTCAGCAAACAATGGAAGTGCAATCTAGAGTGGGCCTACCCAGGAATCCATGATCTGAGAAGTGGCTAGGTATGGAATGGGGAAGCGGTTGGTCAGAGTTGGAATATAAAAGCATGAGTAAAAATGTGAACCCGTGATTCTGCCAACCCGTGTAGCTAGACATTTTCGGAAAAACTACCAAGTAACGAGAAAGAGAAAGTAGAGGGGAAAGAGAAACGAGAATTTGGTTAAGTATATAAGAGGGAAAAGAAGAGATAATATATTTGAATCTATAATAGATATTCCATTTCCTGATAAGATATTTTCTGCATGTTTCTGGAGAATTTGTATACTTATTACATATACTTGGAAATAAGTGTGAAGGTGGCGGGCACAAGAAAAAGTGACTAGGAATTGGAAATTTCATGAACCCGCCAACATGATGATCCGTGAAAGAGATTCTAAGAAATGGCTAAGTGTGGAAAGCGGTTGGACGATATTGAAAATAGGGTGACAAGGGTTCCTGAGGAGATGTGAGGCCCCGACGGTCAAATTGTATGTATCAGAACTTTTGAGTGAAAAATGTGTAACGTGGAAGAGGGGATGATGTGGGAGTTTAGAAGTCAATTTGTATATCACGGAAGCTGGGGTGTTGTTTCCAGGTCGCGGAACAATGCAAGGGAAATCTTGAACCCACCTGTTTGGGAACCCGCAAGCAAAAATTTTGGTAAGTATGGAATAGGGAAATGGTCGGTGGAATTCATTTTTGATAATATATTGATATTTGTAATAGATATCCCATTACCTGGAAGTATATTTTCTGCATGTTTCTGGACAAGTTGTGTAGGGATATTTATTATGATGATCTCCTCGAGGCATGGTGAGTTCTTAGTATTAAACCTCTGTTATTTCATACTTGGAAATAAGTGTGAAGGTGGCGGGCACAAGAAACAACGATTAGGAATTGGATATTTCGTGAACCTGCCAACCCAACGATCCGCAAAAGATATTTGAAGAAATGGAAAAGTATGGAAAGTGGATGGACAAGATCCAAAATGGGGTGACAATAGTTCCACAGGAAACATGAGGACCTGACGCTCAAATTGTAGGTCTCGAAAATTTTGAGTGCAAACTGTGTAACATGGAATAGGGTATGATGTGAGAGTCTATCTGTAAATTTGTATATCGCGGAAGTCAGGGTGTTGCTTCTAGGTCACAGAATAATGTAAGTGCAATCTAGAGCCCACCTACCTGGGAATCCATGATCAGAGAAGTGGCTAGGTATGGAATGGGGAAGTGGTCGATCAGAGTCACGATATAATATTTTCTAGTCCAATATTTTATCCACTTACTCGTTTTCTATTGTGCTTTTACCATTATAAAGGGTGTGAGCAAATGCTTTGTTGAAGATTAGTTTTTATTGCAAATTATGGGAGTAATTGTGTTCTTGATAAATTTTTCCATGACTTTGACATATTAACTTAAGTATTAAATTTGTTTCATGATGGGTTGTTAACATTAAAGCTTAATAATTGCATGTCTAGAAACAACAATGACGATATTGAATTTTAATATTGTAGTTGATTTCATAGTCCTAGTTGACTATAGCCACCACAGATCCTTTTTTTTTTTTTTTAGCGAACAAGAAATTTGGTAATTTCATTAATAAAGTAAAAAGTGCTCAAATAAAGGCTGGAGGTTGGACAAGAAATAAAATGTTCCATTCTGGAGTAAAGAAATCAAGGAAACGAAAGGGAAATAAGAAATGGTTTGCTTAGCAAGGTGAGATGAAAATGAAAACTTTAGGGCAGGGTGGTGGGGGACCCGACTGTCGCATCGTGATTTGGTCTTGCTATGTTTTATCTGCATTAAGAATAGAATTGAATGTTGGTTTGGAAATGTCTGAAATTCATTTTTGTTTCCATAAAATCCTGATGGGATCGACACAATGCATTGTCATATAATTGTTAAATGCTCCATATTAGATCAAATTACTTGAGCGAATACAATATTCAAGAACTACGAGACTATGGAACCATGCTAATGACAAGAGGTGTTAAATTCAACAAAGAAGCAACAATCAAGATTCCAAGGCAAATTTTTTAATAGTAAATCTATTAAATATATATATATATACTGGGCAGTGTATATATATCCATAGAAATTGGACTAAGTTCTTTGCACCAAAACATTGAACATATTTTTCATAAACACAGGTACAAGATTGACAACATGCAGGATCCATCCAGATGCTCTTCAACATGCATAAAAAACTCATTACCATGTTTTTTTTAGGAAATCCTTGCAGTCTTCTCTACGGAA
This sequence comes from Picea glauca, assembly GCA_000966675.3. Classification (NCBI taxonomy): domain Eukaryota; kingdom Viridiplantae; phylum Streptophyta; class Pinopsida; order Pinales; family Pinaceae; genus Picea; species Picea glauca. The sequence goes on along the minus strand of JZKD02S2367538.1, from coordinate 6,930 downwards.
GGTCAATGTTTGTTGTGTAGAAATTTCAATACAAATTAATGTATTCCT
>JZKD02S2367494.1:0-30401 GCA_000966675.3 Picea glauca | reverse complement strand
CCTTTAGGGATATGAGCCAAAAAATGCTAATAAAATGGGATTGCTTGTAACACCACCTTCACCAGAGTCAAACGACCACCTCTTGACAACCAACGATTGCACCAAAAGTGAATATGTTTGTCAACCTTTCCTAAAATCCATCTCTATTCTTGCTACTTATAAGCGTTAGGTTTGAGCATACAACTGAGATACTTAAACCCTTCACTAAACTTAGAATCCTGAAAATGAAAAGTATCTAAAATCTCCTCTCTTGTCATGTCGTCCAAACCATTAAAACATAGCACCATGCCCATGATAACCACTGTCCCTGTAGCGTTTTTTTATTATAAAGGAACATAATCTCTTGAATAGATCTACCTTCAAACAAAGTTCCATTCATGATAAAAAATACATCCTCTACAAACAAAAAATGAGTCAACATAAACTCTGCTCCCACCTTGATTTGTCTTAATCTCCTATCTTTCTTGGCCTCCGTTATAGCACGACTTAAACTCTCTTCCACAAAGAGAAAAACACAAGGAGACAGTGAGTATCCTTGATGAATGCCTCTTCTCAGGGTAAATAAAGGAGAGACATCCCCATTCACCAACACTGCAAAAGAGACATACATCACATAGGCCATCATCTAATTAAGCATATTTACTGAGAATCCTATATGATTAGAAGCATTCTCAGATACAAACAACAAACATGGTCATAAGACTTTGAAAGATCTATATTTTCCACCATAGCAATCAACTTCTTTGTCTTTATACTATGAAGTCCCTCCTGAGATGCACCTACTGCATCATGGATCTGCCTTCTTTCGAGGGAGCCAAATTTATTTGGATATATGACAATGGAAAACAATTTATTCAGTCTCACCGCTAGGATTTTTGCAATTATTTTATACACACAATTGCACAACGAGATCGACTTGAAATCCCCAAAATCTGTTGCCTTGTCATCTTTTGGGATCAAAGCAATGAAGGTAGAATTGAAATTCGGGAGAACCATACCTTTCGTTTTGACCTCTTGAGCCACTCTTAACAAGTCCTTTCCAAATAAGTCAAAAAATATTATTAAAAAATCGACTGTCCACCCATCTGGCTTGGACTTTTTCCTTTTTGGAAAATCGATAAACCCCCTGCTAATTCTTTCAAACAGACCAAGTGTGGGAATAAGGAGCCTACCTTCATTACCATTGTAATATTTGCAGCCTCTGGTTCTTTATAAATATTAACAAAATGTTAAATCCTTTCTTGCGCTAACTCCTTAAAACCTTGAATTCGACCCCTTCATCATCAAATAGTTCCCAAATGGTGTTTACATTTTTCTGGTGGTCAGGGAACTGATGAAAGAAATTCATATTTTCTTCATCTAACTCCAACCACATAACTCTACTTTTCATACGCCAATCTTCCTCTTTGTCGTGAGAAAACTTCATATTTTTATCCTCAAATCTTGCCAACTCTGAAAGTTCCCACTTGGAGAAAACACCCTTTGAATTATTGTTGAATAGATTTTCAATTGCAGTATCTACTTCTTTTAACAACCTATCTCTATTCTTGACTCTAATATCCGACCACTCCAATACCTTCCCTTTTAATATAAGCACAAAATATGCAAAATGTATACTTTCTAAAACCTCTAATTCTAGACTGAACTAGACTCAGTCCGTTTTCACCAAATCTATAAATTCCTCCTCCTAAAGACAAATCAGATTAAACTTGTAAGTTGGTAGTGGCTTATATTCTATCTTTGAGGCATATAAAATTATTGGAATGTGGCTTGAGCCTCCCCCTTTACCGACACAACTCTTATACTTCCCCACACTGCTTAAGAACCGATCCACCACCAGAAAATGATCCTACCGTTGAGAAACCCCTACTGCTCCCAGTGTTTTGTTGCACCAAGTAGGATTAAGTTTGATTGGCTCCACATAAAATAAATCAATGCTCCTAATATGATGTAAAAACTAATCCAACTGCACATCTAAGTAAGCCAATGTACCCCAAATATCCAACCTACTCAAAGTGAAGTTTATATCTCCAACGATTACCAAATTGGCCCCCTTTAATACGGATAACAAAAAAACTTGGTCCTAAAATATTTTGCTCCTATCATAGGGCCATATAGGTTCAACATTATAATTTGGGCATGTCTTTGCATATAACCTTAGTTAACATTATTGAATGCATAGAGAAGACATTTATCAATTTCAAGCCCGATCTCCATCTTGTTAGTAGTCCTCCTGACATTCCACAAGCATCCACCCACTGAAAATCCTATTTGATAAAAAATTTTAGACTACTATTGATTTAAAAGATGGTTTAATATCTTTAAGATAACACAACGAGGATAAATCCCCATACTTTTAAAGAGGTGGTACTCTATCAATATTTCATAATTTACAGAAAAGGCTATAAAAAATTAAGTTTTCAAAAGATAAATATTCACATGAAAAGGATGCCCTAGAGAGGACCAAGCTCACTCAAAAAATGAATATTTACAATATGATACAAGACTGTAAATAATAAGGATAAGGAATTTGAAAAGATAACATTTCCATCATAGCATGATCCATATAAAACACATCATTGGACAGGATAAGAAACACAACCCGCATTCACAGAGAACTTGACATGATTACTGCATTAAAATAAAAATAAGATTTTGATGGACATACATTTGAAACCTCATGCTTTAAAATCAAAGTATAATAATTCACTAATGTAATGCCTCAAATAGTTCTCTGGGGATCCTAAAAATGTACAAATGTTTGTATTGAAAATAATAGTGTCTGAAAATTTTATGAAAAAGTAAAATACATTTTCCTTCAAGGATGATTAAGATTGGGCTCCCGTGGACCATGAAATTAAAGAAAGACCTAGAAGACAAAAGAGAGACACAATCAGGGGTTGGCATTTGGTTTTCATAGATTCTGAAATAAGAAAGGTTTGGAGACTACCAACACAGAAAAATGAAATAACATGATTACTTGACTTACTATGATGGATGGAGAGAGATCTATTTGCTTGTTGAAGTGATTCTTGTAGAGTTTTCGACTGGAGGTTCTGTGGCGGTTGTAACTAACTTTTGATGATCTAGCTCAGTTATCTATTTATCTCATGTTTAATCCTTGCATTGAATAATTATTTCTCAATATCTCTAATATAAAAAATGAGCTGGTGCAACGTGTCTTCAACATCAACCACTTTTCTACTTTCTCTTCCAAGTATTCAATTATTTCATTGAATTCATTTTCCCATGAAAATTTTAAGGTATCCAAATGTTCTTGCAACTGATCCTTAAAGAGTAGAATTGAATCCATTATCAAATGTGCCACCCTCAACTCTTTTTTTAAATCAACAAGTTTTAGAAATAAATCACCCCTTTTTCTAAGTCATCTTTATCAATGCGTTCTTCAACCATAATTCGATATACTCCTGCGTGGGAGAAACCATTGTCTCATGTTTAATTATTATATTGAACAATTCTTTCTCAATATCTCTAATATCAAAACTGATCTGGTTCAATGGGTATTCAACATCTTCATTCTTATTTACATAGTGAATAAACCACTTTTCTACTTCTTGTTTTGAGTATTTAGTTATTTCATTGAACTCATTTTCCCATGAAACATTTAAGGTATCCAAATGTTCTTGTAACTGATCCTTAGAGAGTAGAATTGAATCCATTATCAAATGTGCCCCCTCATCTCTTTTGTCAAATCAACAAGTTGTTAGCGATAATTCTTGTCTTGGGATTGAGAGCATCTAGGTCTGCAGGTTGCATGAAGAACGCCCAAATATAGCACATAAAGCCCCATTTCAGGCTAAAAATCAAGTGAGCGGGCGAAATTATGTTGTCAATGACCCAGATTCATCCATAGGAGCAAATCGACAGTCGACGAGAAATCGTGGTTAGCGGAGTTACGCCGGGATTAGCACGATGGGTAGCATCTATATACATTCATGAAGGATCTCGGTCGTCCATCCAAAAGGACACATGGTTTGCGATCATGTCATGTCGGCATTCAGGGATTCGAGGGGTAAGAGCTCCTTGTCATTTTACATCTCAAAACCTCGAACCCCGAAATGCCGATAGACGCCCTTCAAAGCCGAGCCCATGGTCCTAGCGCCAGGTCATGTCAAGCGAGACTGATAATGGAGGCAGTCCTCTTCTAACATCAAATGCCATCTAGACCATCCAACTGATCCAGGTGGCACCATTAGGAGACCTCCACGCCCCAAAAGGCAGGGTTGAACGAGGCTGTCCCTAGTCCCAAGAAAGTAGTTATTGTGGTTGTTGCTGGTGGTTGAGCATCATCTCTGCCATAAAAAGAAAGTCCATCAAAGGACTCAAGCTGGTCGATTCATCTGTAGCAGGACAGTCCAAAATCTGATAGCATCTGTCTTGGGTGCACAATCGTCCATAGTCTGCATGCGCAGACTGTCGGAAGACATGCAGACGCAATGTTTTAATTGTAGTGTCTCTCTTTCACTACTGTGTTTTGTTTTGAGTATATGTAGGCGTTTTCGCCATTTTGGGAAGGATCGATGGTTGAGCAAGGCTCCCGATTGTAAAGTTTTGATGAAGTGCTAGTCACTCTGGTTTATGTATAAGGCATTTGAGACTTCTTACTTTATGGATGTCAGCCTCTTTTCCATCTCTTTGTTTACTGTGTTAGAACAACTCAGAATTGGAGGATCCAGTCGAGTTGTAGTTGTTGTAGGATGATGTAGGTTGGATCACTATAACAACTGYGTTGTTTCTAATCGGTTCTTGTGATTTTCTCAACGCTGAATGACCTGGAATTGAAGGATTTAGTCGAGTCACCCCTTCAKATCCTTGAAGMTTTGGACCAAGAGGATCTTGGCTTCTGAKTTTTTCATCCTCAARCTTCCGAAGGCCTGTCGCCCGAGGCAGTCTTTCTCGCCCCTCTCATAAGTCTTCCATCTATCACCCTTTAATCCTTTTACTGACGGAAGTTGGATCAAGACCTCCCTTGCTTTTTACATACCAGGCCCGGTTTCTTGAGTTAAATTTATATCTTCTTGAGTCCTTACCCAGTTGATCACCCCATTAAACAAATCGTGACATAAAACTGATGGGCGTTGGGCTCTGCTCCTGTAAGCAATCCATGAGTGACTTCTGACGCTAACACAAGTTTTAGAAATAAATCACCCCTTTTTCTATTTATGATATTGCATTCTATTGAGGGGTCCAGGATCCCTTTAACTCAATAGTAGGAACCAAACCCGCTTTAGAGGCCCAATTAGACTCTGTAGCCTTTGATGGTTGGAATGGTTCTCTAGATCTTTCGATCTAGCTAATTTATCGATGGGTTTTAATTAGTGATTGACAAGATATCTTTTTGTGAAAGTTCCTCCTTCAGACTAAACGTTCTCTTTTGTCTTTTCTTTTATTAGACGAGTCTCATAAAATGAGGTGTGCTGGTATAAACAAACTGGTAGAAGGGATTCTGAACTACTGAAGAAGGTTGAGACTAGGATGATCCTCATGCTCAAGCATGCACACAATGATATTCACACCTATTACAAGTCTAGTAATAATACATTAACTTGCTAGTATTTCAACAATGACCGAGATACAATTATTGAAAGAAAATACACGTGCAATAAGATGAGTGCAAGAAAAATAGTTTCCTTAGATCTTCCATCAATCACACATTAACACAACGATTTTATTTTCATCATTAAGAACAAAAGAACTGCTAAAATATTGAAACATATAGCTTATCAATAGATTTAGAAACTCTTACTCGTTACAACATCAATTACTGAAATAAAAGTTGGAAGTAGTTCCTCCTCAATCCAATCACATAACGCCTTGATGAAAAAAAAAAGTTTTATCTCCGGTTCTAAAAAAAAATTCTCAATCAAGGTTGCCCATAAATAGTTCTTTACAATTCTAAAAAAAAATGATCTTTTCCCAAAACCATCGACCTCTTCTAAGAGGTCAATTCCTCTATTTATAAAGAATCAAAAACTAAAAATAGCTGCTGCAAGTTTGTGTTAAGTAAAAAAAAATATTGCCACATGGCGCTTGATCTCTTTGTTCTTTGGAAATCATCTCATGGTTCTACTAGAGTGGATGAATCTTATTTTATTTTGACCACTTGATGAAGAGATCCTCGCATGTGTTAGAATACATGAATCTGTGCTGGTTCATGAGGGATGAAAGGGTTTCCTTCACTTCTACTGCTCATTCTCTAATGATGAATTTAACACTCAAATGCTGCAGAACTGCACGAGCCTTGATCAAATGTTCCATAAACTTATGTATTTGACCCAGTGTCATGCTTTCCACCTTTGTGATCTCCACTCCCCATGTTGAGTCTTGTTCTGCATGTTGTTTGACTATGTCATGCAAGTCAACAATGTCTTCGGGTGAGATGAAATATGGGAGGCCAATGTCTTTCATCTCCTGATTGATATTTTTCCAACCTCTTTCGCACTAGACCCACTTCTTCTGTACCTCTCACTGAGGTTCCTAGGCCATACTTACCCAATATTCAATTTCTTTTCTAATCCAGGATATGCTGCTATCCCTCAACACTCGAATTCCATGCTCCTCCGTGTCTTGGCCCTTCTACACTGCGCTAATGTAAGGAATTCATTATACATGTTGGTATGCATTTTAATACCATCTCTCCACATACTTATAGGTTTCCAGTGCGATAAGTGTATCTTCTTGATAATCGGCTACACATGTAGTGAAAACATGTATTTCACTTGTGAACTTTGCATATGCATCTTGGAACTCACTCTTCAGAAAAAAATATGGCCTGCATTGAGTCTTGGTAATATTTTTCCAAGTGGCGCAGATGGTATATCTCCTTCAGTGCAACGACCAATTCCTTTTCATCTCACTTTTCTCGATCCAACGTGGCATCAATGATATCCATCACTACACCGATAAACTCAGATGTCTTTGCGCATTCTGTGCTGAGCAGATTCTCCTCCGTGGTGATGATAATCGAGCTATCCAGCGTGAGTCTTCTTTTCTTGGTGGTCATTCTAATGATAAATTTCCTCTTCCTATAGTAAGAGATCGCATGTATATCAGATACCTCATCAACAGGCTCATGGATTTGTTGTTCTCCCCAGGTCAGATTGTTTCCCAAGATTCCTGCTGTATGTATTTTCTCTAGGACCGATTCTTGTACTTCTTCTATATGTTCCAATGGCTCGACTTCCGTCTGGTGTTCATCAGCTGGTGAGGTATCGAACAAAATTGAAGAGTTAGTGACAAGCTCAATACTTACTTTGTGATCGACTATCGAGGTTTCGATCTCTGTCTGCTGCAATTCCTCTTTTTGTCCACTTGAACCTAGCTCATCCCTGGAGCTATCTTTCAGGGTCCTCGATAAGTTGATAAAATCAGTGTCTAAGATGCTTTTGGACTCATGGTCACCCCGTAGAGGGTTTGGAACTGATGCATCGAGACTTGGAGTAGATGTTCCCCTAGGTTCTTTATCCTCTGTAATTGGTATCAGAGTTACAAGTGAGACCTCCAAACTCTATTCATCATCATAGATGGTTATCATATTTAACAGGGGACTAGGCACACCCGTTTCACATGGTGTTCTTGGAATATCATACTAGGTTGGAATGGTCATCGATGATCTAGCCTATGGTGATGGAACTCTGGGATTTTCCAGACTAGTGGTTTCCTCTAGTTGTATTGAATTTGAGGCATTTATCTCTTCCCTGATTGTGATTGGGTCAGTCGGGGTGATCCTCATCATTTCTACTAGTTGAGGATCATTCTCTAGTTGGTCAATGATTCTTTGGGATCCTTCTAGTAAAAACATCCCCCTCCTTTGTGCCTGTGTGGCTTCTGCTGCTCTGTTTTCTTCTCTAACCCCGAGAGCTTCTTGAGCCGTCTGTTCTATCATTTCAACTTTCTCATCCATAATCATAGCTTTAAATCTAGTCATGTTTGGGTTAGCTTTTATCTATAGTACCTCCTCCCAGTCCTGAGCACATTCTGTAAAAATATCATCTTCAAACTTGTCATGTGCGTATGGCCACCAGGAAGAGACTTGTGAAACATGTTGGAGAACTAAGACTTTAGGTTCATGCTTGCAAAACTGGCCTGTTGGGAACTTGCATTACAACTGACTCAAACCCTCTTGTTTATCTTGAGTAGTGTCCTTCACTATACAAAACCCTACATGGAAACCATAGGGTATGAATGCTCGTTTCTTGTTCTTAACCAAAGTGGCATTATAGCCCTGCAGGATGGTCTGGTAACAGATTTCTCCTACGATGATACGGTTTGGGACGTGAGCAGAGAGAATATGTGGTGCTCTGGTGGCACCGAACACCTTGATGTAGCTTGTGGTTTCATCTAGGTACCAATGGCCTACTTTCAAAATCATCTTCTTAGCCGCTACAGATAGCCTTGGGCATTCCTTTTTGAATATAATGAAATAAATCCAAGAAATGAATTCATCGCAAATGAGAGCATAAGACTTTTTGTACCTGTTTTCCCACAAGATGTTGAAGTAGACATGTACATGCAGATATGCGATGTGGCAACTCAAATTCATGCTGCGTAAGATATTCTTTCCTCCTTCATTCAGTTTCTGAGCCTGCAATATACTGGTACTCAATTGCTTGGAGATGATTGCTCCCCAGTCGAAGCTACTCCCGGAAATAGCCATAGTGTATGCCAGGGGAATCCATGCCTCCGAGAACTTGGCGCAATATTTTTCCCCATATAAATGACAAATTAGAGGCAATAAGTAGATATATGGATCCCTTAGATTCGTTGTCCCATACCAGCCGTTGCTTGGGTTTCTGAATTTCTTGTCCTCCTTCCACCAGGAGGCCTCAATTGGTTGGTGTCATGGAATTCATAGAACTTTACCACAAAATCTATGTTCAACCGCTCCTCTAGGTCCCTGATCTTGTAATACTTCTGGACCTCTATCGGGAGAAACACTTCGACACATCTTCCATTCTCATCATTGATTAGGAACTTTTTCATGTCTATGTGATTGATTGTCCAACTCAAAGTATTGATGTAGGGAAAGATTGGAGTTCGACAGGATACCATATGTAAGCATGACTGCTGGATATTTAGAGAAACATGGTCATCGATAAACCTTACATCTGGGTCGCTATGTGGGATAAACTCCATGTAATATTCCTAATTGATTGTGTTGAACAAATAGCCCCATTGTGGGAGCATTATTTTTGATCCAGTGGTTGCTTTTGTATTGCTGAAAGCAGGGGGATGAGTGAATGCATTCTTAGTCGATGTATTGATGACTGACTCCTCTTTGGGAGAAAACTCAAACTATCTCGCCGTGCCAGGAGAAGATCCTTCACTAATCTCTGCTTCCTTTAATTTCAGTGCCCTTGGCGAGCGTCTAGTCATTGGATTTATTGGAGGCATTTTCCCTATAGATAGAACAACGTTAGACACCATGTTGCAGATAGGATGCTGATACATAAAAAATATGACCACCGAAATGATAACATTAGCACATACCTCTTCTTCGTGCTATCTTAACATGGTTTTTTGAAACTCTGAGAATCAAACACAACTCTCTAAACACTCTCTTCGCTTCTTCGGCTGCTATGGAAATGAGAAACTTGTGTGAAGAATGAAGGTGTTTGAAGCTGTCTTACTAATTTAAAAAAAGATAATAATTACCTTTTCACATCAATTATTCAATTCAGGGTGTAGGTGCAGTTCTACAAAATCTGTCACTAGATCCGTGTTATGCTTGAGATTTAAATGCAGTCGTAGGTTGTCAATACATGCACGGGATATAACGTAGTTCATAAGTGATTTCAAATTCTCATTTTTTGATCAGTGCATAGTGTAGCAACGTATGCAGAGTGAACATTAATTGGCCTATTAAATGGCATAATCTGATCTTGTTTTGTGCTGAAAACATCCCATCACTACTAATTTACCGGGTGGATAGGGAGTCGATGCTTTTCTTTAGAAAATGTTCGTTGATATCTCTTGGAAAAAAATCTGACGTTGATCCATCTTTTCGTACATCGCTGATGTGGAAATTCTAACTTGAAAGTGTGACTAGGACATGGGGAAACCTAAGGTGACTCGAATTGAAACTAGGCCATACGAAATGCCCACGTGACAAAGACACATGGAATTTGAGATTGGCGTCTTCTTTTAATCATTTTATTCATAATCATGGAATTTAATTAGCTAAGAGTTTTAACAATAGGTCCTACCCTGTTGATGCCGAAAAAGTATCAAGGATTGACGATCGATGATAAGTTTAAACAAGTGTTCCTAGATTACCCCCTTGAAATTTTCCGATGCCAAAAATGCATCGGGGATCGGTGATCGATGATGTGTCAATGAATTTTTTTTTTATGATTTAAATATTTGAGAATTCACCGACCCCAAACAAAYGTATCAGTAATTGACTATCGAAGGTTCAACATGGCCCATGCCAATGTTTRTCCCTCTCGTATTTCGCCGACGCCGATGGGAAATCGKCCACCTCCAAAAACTTCTTTGYGAACAACTAGTGSAAATATACTCCACTTTTTACCGATGTCGATGATACATTGYTGATCGACGATTATTGTTACTATGTGGTCATTTTACTTGCTCAGATTTTTTTGACGCTRAACATAAGCATGCAGGTCACAATTTTAGCTGCAAATTCTTAGTTAAAATGCCAATTAGTTCTTTTTAGACACAAAGGTTTCACTTTGACATGTTCAAATAAATCCAACTTGATCGATGAAGAGACATGAAAATGAAATTAGAAATTCCTCCATAACGGACTCAATTCAGAAAATAGAACAAAAGAAAACAAGTGGTACCAAAAAAGAGACAAAATTTCATAAAATCTTTTAGGGTGTGTTGAGTGCTCAACAAATGGAGATTCTCTGGGTGAAAGTAGAATATCTGTTTCTTCCTTCAGGATTAGTTTGTGTAGAAGCTAGTTGAGAAACTAACTAGCTTAGTTTTTATCAGAATATTTCCTAGCCATGCGTGTACAATTTTATGGGTTCGTGAATCCGGGTCTGCCTATGGAGTTTAACCCTTATCCCACCTTCATTCCTCTTGACCATGACCCATGCCCCCTTTTGACAAGATCCGGGTAAGGAATTCACTGGCTCGAGGTTGTTTTAGTTATCATTATTCACTCACTACGGTGTTGCTCCGATGCCAGTGAGTGTCCATAGCCCCAATGGAGTCACCCCAACTTTACAGACCTCGATCAACTGCCAACGAGTGTCCATAGCCTTGACGGAGTTATCTGCATACCCTCTGCTACTTTGCACTCATTTAATATAATTGATTTATTTCTGGCAGAAATGCCCTGAGCGAGTTGGAGAGGAGGACATTTGTTATCTGCAAGATTAAATGGTTAATGTGAAATTCTTCCTATCTCTATCTAGAGGTACGTGTGGTCCTTTCCAACTTTCCATCCTTCCCTTTGGGATTTACCAGACCACCAGGTCAACACTTCATCACTTACCAAGGTTGTTCATTTTGCAAAGACAAGACATAGATCTCCTTGAACAATTTTGTAATTGGCGAGCATTTATTATGTTGCACATAAGCGTAAGTTAGGAGTAGAGTTCGCTACACCATATTTATTAAGATCGACCAATGTTTTACGGAACACAACTTTATTACAAGAAAATACCAAGATAAAGAAAAGACATAAATAAAAGGAGTCTGCAATTAGTCTACCCTAAACCTACACATTTATTCTAATCAGAATGTAAGATGAAAAAGACACAAAAATTGTTATATATATATATATTTTAACATAAATATTTTTTTAGGGCTTGGCCATTCAATGGGAGGGCGTCGAGTTCCCCCCTCAGATTTTGCAACCAATATGTGCATGCCCCAATTTTCTCAGATACTTGGAAAGGTCCATGCCATAGATTCTGAATCTTCGAATGTTTTCCCTTCGGTTCGTTTGCTCTATCCCATTTCAGGTCTAAGTCTCCTACTTAAAAATTCTTCTCTTTGGCCTTATGCTAGTCAAACCATCTTTTTAACTATCTGCTGGTGAGCGACGAACGTAGATTTTGCTTTCTCCCTTTCTTCTTCAAGCATGAGGAGGGTGTTGAGGAAAATATATGAAATGATCTTAATCCAACATTTTCAGATTCTTCTTGGTTAAATCAAAATAGACATGAATCTCACCCTATGTTTATATCCAACAAAAATAACATCCTAACTCACAAGTGCTTAGGCTAGTCTTTTATCAATAAAAATCTTGCTGGAAATTTACTTTTTATGTAATTTTCTGAACATAGCAGTTTCTRAAATACATGAAAAGAAAGAAGTAAATACACCAAGATGATAATCAAGAMAGRTGAGACATAAAACATTCCTTTATTTCATTCCAATTCACCAAAGAGTCACTCTCTTTACAAAATTTCATGTAKAAATTTAGGACCAAAGTCAAACTTAGAGATCCCCGATGGAACATACAAAAGGACCTCTGACAGAAAATCAAAACTGAACTCTAAAAAGATGGATCARCTTGCCACAKAATGCTGCCCACTCAACTCTGCACAATAGCCTTTGTTAGTCATGAAAATTAATTCACAAACAGACAAGTCTACACAGACTATCAAAGATAGATCAACACCTCTGAAAAACAAGCGTCTGAATGATGTAATTCAACCCTGAATCTTGCTGTCTACAATAAGACTCTGCTATCATAAAAAATAATTAGGCTTGGATAAATTAAGAAATGAATGAAAACTAAATTATCTCAACATAAACTCAATGAGAAAACCTTAGTATGCTTCTCCTTCTATCGTCCTCATGTTTCTCCCTTTCCTTTTTCTTTTAAAAAAATCAGAATTGGTTGAAGTAGTTGAACCAACTCATTAATCAAGTTAATTAAAAGACTCAACCAACTTTAGTTAGGGGGAAAAGTAATAATCATAATAAGGGTTATAAATAAATAAGAACTAGTAGGTGGGACCCCTTGTGACTCCCTTTAGCTCATAAATAACTATTTAGTTAAGCAAAACAAACCTCCTTGTGATTCCCATCCACATATTCACATTTGACAATTTAGCTCATGATCTTTGAAATTATTTTCAAAAAATATTACTCATATATCCAAAAATAAAACATGCTGTCCAAAGATTCCTGAAGTCAACTGTCATCCACAATAGATAAAATAAAACTCAAAATCCATATTTCCCAGTCTGTGAGACAATCTTTCCCTTGCTCATGCTATCATCTTTTAGTACTTCTAAACCTGTCTTAGGATATGTAGAATATTTAAGCCTCATCTTGCTGATCATATGAGAGAAATCATCCTTCCAATGCAAGTGGGAGGACACCGACTTACCAGAATTATGTGAGTATGTGGAAGGGGCAGTAGCGGCCTTCTCTTTGACAAAGGCATAGTGGGCCTTTGTTTTCAACCTTTTATTTGAATAGCTCATCCTTGTATGTGTGATTGATTATCAAATAATCTTTTAAATAACCATACATGATAACACTTTAGAAAATATGAAATAGATTTTGGCTCATCAATGTATCAGACTCATGCAATCCAATCCATACAATTTGTTTAACTGTTTTTCAATGAGTAGGGGGTGAGAAAAGGGTCCTGGGATATGTGAGGGGTTTGTATTGAGAGAAAAATGATAATATGAGGTGGAAAAAACACGGTTACTATTCAAAGGAAACAAACAATCAACTGTAATGAAAACCCAAAAACACCACTGTAATCGAACAAAGTCACTGCTACTTCCAAATGCCTCAACACAGATTTTTTCTTGACTGTAATCAATTTTAGAACAGGGAGTGAAAAATGAATGTGGGAAGGTGATGGGGTTGTACTTAGCGAAAAGTGAAATAATGGTGGGGAAAAAGAGTAGGTACTGTTCATAAAATTAATTAAGTAATCCATAAAACCATTATGTTAAAGGAAATACACCAACCAAATAACCCCTGTGACTTCAAAAAAATGATTGCTGTGTATAAGTCAAACAACTGTGTGCATTAACTTGTTCACTGTTCATAATCAAATACTTAACATAGTCATCAAACAAAACAACATGCATTCCACAACATCCTATAAGGGAGCTCTGTTCCTTCCATTTATCCAATTAGCACCTTATAACAACTCTCAAATGTATAATAGTAACCATTTCCACTCTGTTCATCATCAAAATCAACCACTGCCCACACATTACTTCAATCATCAACTACACTTAAAGTCGTGTTTCAAAATTGCAACGAAATTATATTGTCACTGCAATCATAACTCTCATTGTTAAAATGCATGACAATTGTTAAACATATAGAGTGGACAGTCGACACCACAATTTATATTGAAATTTGCAAGATCCTAACTTGCCATTTAAACACATAGGCAACTATTACTAGTTCAACTCACGCTATGCTGGGGGATACACAAAACCATTCGACCAAACACAAACGTATTTTTGTGACTGTATGAGTCCAATTTTCTTTGACTTGAAACATTCCAAATGCTGGGATATCCATCCAATATAACGAGGCATCAACAACATGCTTGATTTTACAACACAATCGATCAAATTACAAGAAGCCATTTCATAAACCCGTGCCCCTTCCCAATTGCGCAATCAATTAATAATGATAACAACACAATGGACAATCATACCATAACCACCATGACTACAACATTCTCATTTAAAAATTTTAAACACAAAATCACAATATCATTAACTCAACCTATCGTGCCGAGTTATCAATCCAGCACAAGGACATAGCAACATAAATTTTCAATTCAATCAAACTGTAGCGAATCATACTATGTAAAAAATTGTGCCCATTCTTGATGAAGTAATCAAATAACCATAATGTATATATTGGGTGTAAATTCCATAAGCACTCGATTTCAATAATCATTTGGCCACACAATTACAATAAACATTGATTCATGTTTAGGAATGCCACTCATACCAATAAATCAAGTATGAAGCGTCATTGAGCCTTAATCAATTTTAAACAGTGCCAGGTTATCCATTCAATAAACACTAAGAGGCAACAACTGTGTATTTTATTTAACAGTTCATTCAAATTAACCATGCTGAGCTTATCTATCCAATAAAACAATTGTTGTGACTAGATGTCAAAACCAACAACACTGTCATACAATCAATGGGGCGAGCCAATAATCAACACTACACCAATCCATAACAACCAAAAATAAACCCAACATGCCACAATGGTCCTTTCCATCAACCCTCGGGCTTGAGGAATCGAGGGTTTGTTCTGTGGACCAACATAGGGAGGCTAGAGTCAACTCCTCTCAATGGTGGAAACCTCCGGGACCAACGGTTCACACATAGAGGAAACGACAATTAATTTTGTGGACAGGTGACAAATCTCGCAAAAGGAAATGTTATGAATCAGAGGAATAAGGCTCTAATTCATCCTAGTAATGATACTTAACACATGTGCAGTATAACCCTTGTGGCTCTTCAGCCAACCAACTACAATGCTGAGGTGAAAACAGGGTCGAGAAGAAGAAATATAACTCACTGCACGACCAATAAAAGCATGAAAAACCCAATTCCCCAGTAAATAATGTGCAGTGAGACCAGGCATTTCAAACCCATTAAACCCCATAAAATCCAAGACTGGGTATGGTGATATAATGCGTGCAGGCATCCATCCACCCAAGACCAAACAAAACCCTCCAACTAAATCAACAAGGATGACAGAGACCCCTTATGACTGCTAACATTCAAGATGACCCAATACACTGTAACTTCAGACATTATGACAGAGAAAGCCACCAACAATTCATGCCAAAATCACAATTTTACACAGTCACAATACTTAAGGAAAGCACAACCCATACATTCGAGCCAATATCCATTTCATAAATAGAGTAGACTCATCGATGGCCAAAAAAAAGACATACCTGTAATCCAAGCACTTTAAATGCGAACTTGCCGAACAATTCCTCCCTGCTTGAAAATCAGAGCATAACCACAACAACAAGGTTGAACAATAGCCTGAATAGGGTGGCGACCAGCGGAAGGAGTAAGCGTGACATGCAGTAAATGCACGCCACCTCCAAACTTAAGTTCATTCAATTTGTTAGTACATTCCAACCACTAATCCAACAAATCATCCAATTGAACCATACATTGAAACCAACAACCCTTAATTGCCAAGAGCGCCACCCACATCTCATATTACCATTTCACACTATACAATAATGCATGCTAACTACATTTCTATATAACTTTAATAAATCACATGGCTATCATATGTTAGCTAGGATTTACCACGATCCTTTTAATGCATATAGTGTAGCATGTTAGTATAGAATAGTTCCTTCTATTAGCACTAGGAGTCACCTTCAGATTGCATGGAAGGTAAGCCCAGTACCCATCAAGTTGTAAGTGAATGTAAGGGTGTTTAAAGGGTCAAATGGAAAAGGACTCAAGTGATAATGTTCTAACTCAGATAATAGGGCTAGCATGCACCAACAAATAAGGTCTTGGCTAATTTCAATCAGTAGTTTGGGAGTAAGTATGAATAGAGGGAAGACTTGAATGAGAGAAGTGTAGGGGCTGCTATAAACATCAGGTCCACAAAAGCGTAAGGAGGAAAGTTTCTTAACACAAGATCTTCTTGAACTGAGAAACTAAGGAAACTGAATAAATATCATGATAACACAATGATAAAAAATCCATCATAACATCACCACAATAATTCATGTGAATCATTCAAAGCATGAACATTTAACATCAGAAGCAAATAGGCTAAAAGAGACGCTGATTTCTATTAGTCAAAAATTCTTAAGTCCAGTACATCACTAGATCACCATTACTTCATCAAAATATTACAGTATAAGGGAGCCTTGCTCAACCATCTGAACCTACTAAAGAAAATGATCTATCTATTTATAACAAAAGGGGGGCAACAACTGGAGGTACGAGCTGGCCTCCTTCCCCTGAAAAACTCTAAACATTTATTTCATATAACAACTTATCTC
Organism: Picea glauca; assembly: GCA_000966675.3. NCBI lineage: Eukaryota > Viridiplantae > Streptophyta > Pinopsida > Pinales > Pinaceae > Picea > Picea glauca. The sequence goes on along the minus strand of JZKD02S2367494.1, from coordinate 13,402 downwards.
AACCACCNGGGAGTAAGTATGAATAGAGGGAAGACTTGAATGAGAGAAGTGTAGGGGCTGCTGTAAACATCAGGTCCACAAAATCCTAAGGAGGAAAGTTTCTTAACACAAGATCTTCTTGAACTGAGAAACTAAGGAAACTGAATAAATATCATGATAACACAATGATAAAAAATTCATCATAACATCACCACAATAATTCATGTGAATCATTCAAAGCATGAACATTTAACATCAGAAGCAAATAGGCTAAAAGAGACGTTTATTTCTATTAGTCAAAAAGTCTTAAGTCTAGTACATCACTAGATCACCATTACTTCATCAAAATATTACAGTATAAGGGATCCTTGCTCAACCATCTGAACCTACTAAATAAAATGATCTATCTATTTATAACAAAAGGGGGGCAACAACTGGAGGTACGAGCTGGCCTCCTTCCCCTGAAAAACTCTAAACATTTATTTCATATAACAACTTATCTCAACCACCTATGCTATAAAAAAGAAAAATGTTGGTGACTAATCCAACTGAATTTCAAACTAATTTGATTCCCTTTTGCTGTGAAACTCCCTATTTTCCATGTGTCTTTCAAAGCATGTGGCTATCTTCATAGTGCTAGCTGCTGCTTCTCCATCCTTCTTCATCATCAACTTATCCAAAAGTTGTTAGCTTGTTCCTCCTAGATCCCCGGTCTTTATTGGCAGCTTCCTTGGGTAGCAAATTTGGGTAGTGCACTACAAGGAGAAAAGGTAGCGCCTGTAGGTAGCATCACTGTGCTACATATGTGTACAGACTCCGCTTTCTATGAAATATTAGGTAGCGCTTGTAGGTAGCGCCTTTGTGTTGTGCCTGTGTGCAGACCTTTATCCTCTGTAAAATATTCGGTAGCGCCATTAGGTAGCACCACTTGCTCTGCGCTTGTGTGCCAATTATTTGCCCTCTGTGAAATATTAGGTAGTGCCACTTATGTTCCCTCTGTGTGCAGGTTTAGGTAGCATTTCCAAAAACACAACGCCTTCAACCTTGAACATGTGCTGAGAAATTTGTGGTCTCTCATGATGAAAAAACCATTTTACTTAGGTGCCTTGACCATACAATAGGTAGTGCCCTTTACCACTAGGGGAAGTTAGCACTTAGCGAAAACTCAAAACCCAAATAGTTAAGTGCTTAGAAGCCTGTATAGACGACGGAAATAATATTTTCATATTGGTTAACCCTCCCAAAAAGATTCATCCTAAAAAATGGGGCTTACCCTTTACCAACTATTTTGTCATTTTGACACTTAACCTCATACTCTTTCTGGTAGAAAGAGGATCTTCAATTAACACAACAAACTTCTTCTTCTTAGCATTGACAAGCTTCTTTGGTGTAGCTGTTCTCTCCTTAGCTGCTGGTTTGTCATCTTCAATGACAGCTTCCACCAACACCTGTAGATTTCTTTGGGCTACCTCATCTTGAAAATTCTTCAGCTCTGCCTTTAGCTTCCTATTATGAGATTGGAAGCCTCTTTTCTGCCTGTAGATATTCTTAAGCTATCTATGAAGGGGCTGGGCCCTTCTTGCTGCAAACCTTGCCAATTCAAGGGTGTGACTGTAGCCATCCATAATCTCTGTCATCTTGGTTCTATCAGTCATGGCTTCCTCTTTCAATTTAGCCACCTCCTTTCTTGCATCCTTAAGCTGCCTGATAAGTCTCTTGAAAGCCTGACAGTAAGGAGGAGAAATGTTATGCACAATATCAAGAGGTTTTTTCTCAGTCTCTTCTTCTACCTATATGGGAAATGTCTTATCCACCTCATCAGGTTTCTGGGTGGTTTTTCTTTTACCTTTCTTCCTCTGCACAGTGGTTTCTTCATTTATTATCACAAGCTCCTCAAAGTGTTTCACAAGGGTTTCCTCTTTTCTCTCCAAAGGTATTTTAGTACCTTTATCCTTACCCTTTTGTACATGGGTTTGTTGTTTCCCTTCAGTAGGTTGAGAACTACCTTTACCCTTCTTCCTCTGAATAAGGATTTCTAATTTTTCCTCCACATGCTTTTCAATGCTCTCACCTTTCTTCTTTTGACTATGGGTTTCTGGTAAAGATTGCTCTTTGAAAACCGTCTTAGGAATTTATGACCTTGTGAAAGGCCTTTTACCCTTGATTTCGACTGCTGGAGGAGAAGTGGAAAATATAAGTTTCTTCCCTTTCTTGGATGTATCTTTGGTATAAGAAGACACCTCTTCTAACCCTGGTGGAGGAGGAGGTGAAAAATCTCTATGTGGAGAAGGAAAAACTTCCTCCTCAGCCTCTATGACCTGCTTGTTGATCTCTGGAACTTGAACAGGGGTTCTACCCTTTCTCTTCCTACTGGTCCCTGCTTTAGAAGTACTGGTGGGTGACAAAGGAATTGCCCTCTATGATTGAGGAGTTGGTGCTAGATCCAAATTGAAATGAGAATTAACAACAAAATTCTCCCACAAAATCTCTTTCTTAACCAATTTCTCAGAGACTAGCATTCTGATTAGTCCAGAGTGGAAAAGGCTAGAATCCACATCCTTGGATTGGCTTGTATCCTGTTTGACATCTTACCTATACTCCTCAACAAGTAATAAGGAACATTCATCTCAACCTTACTAGTAAAATGTAGCAACAACCTTATATGGTACTGGTACAAAGTGTTGAATCTCCCTTCACAAGAAAAATATCTCTGCATGATCTTCAGTAATCTATCAAATTGTTCAATCAATTGACTCCTTGGCATACTTTTGGACAAGTCATTGGCTTGATATTCAGGTTTAAAAATATCTTTTGCATAGGTTGAAATCAAAGCCATGGCTTTGAACCACCTTTCACCTGTAATGGGGATCCTGGTTGCAACTGAGATAGAGGCTTCAATCACTTCAAACTCTAAATCCCCAACCTTAGTTTTCTTACCATCAAACTGTAGTGCAAACTATCTTTCTACCTCTGGATGGACTCTCTGCATGTTTTGACATAAGGAGAGGCACCCTACTCTTTGAAAGGCCTCTCTTTCCATGGGTTATGTATCAAAAAGGTGCATGTCCACTGGTTCTATCCTAACCACCTTGCCACGTTTGTGTGTCTTCCTCAATTGAGGAGTCTCCATGACTCAGGATGAGGATTTTTGAAAGGATTAAGGGATGGTAATGATCAGGAAGGCTTTGAATAGGGATTCAAATAGATAAGGCTGATTCTTTTAGACAGACTGATGCTAGTAAGCCAAGCTAGACTTTTTAGGAATTAAACCCTTAGGCTCATACAAGTATTATGGAGTGTAATCAGTGAGGAGGTAGTATGAATTTGGCCATGTAATTGAGTGAAAACGCCAAACCCCAAGGTGAAAGGAAGAAAGGAAAACAAAGTTGGTTTGAGTAGCGCCTCTGGGTAGCGCAACTCATACACATAGGATAGCCTATTTACAGGCTTGCAACTTCAATGGTTAAAGCAAACAACAATGATCAGACCATAGATACAGAAAAAGAAATTTACAGGTCTGAAGAGGAGAAAAACAAGGTTACCATGAAAATATGGATCCCTTACTACTAGGCAAGATTAGCAAAGCGAAAACCCGAGCATAAATTTCCTATGAAAATTAATACGGAGAGGAGGTAACATGAGATACCTGTGCAGTAGACACCAGTTGAGATCTTCAACGCAATCTTAGGATGAAATTTGAGAAAACTTCAGCCTTGGAATCTTTCTCAGCATCAGATTTGGTTGACATGCAGTCGCCTGATCATAACTTACGAATTTGTGCAGCGCAACACTGTTGAGTTTTTAAAAATTAGAAACNATTTTGACACTTAACCTCATACTCTTTCTGGTAGAAAGAGGATCTTCAATTAACACAACAAACTTCTTCTTCTTAGCATTGACAAGCTTCTTTGGTGTAGCTGTTCTCTCCTTAGCTGCTGGTTTGTCATCTTCAATGACAGCTTCCACCAACACCTGTAGATTTCTTTGGGCTACCTCATCTTGAAAATTCTTCAGCTCTGCCTTTAGCTTCCTATTATGAGATTGGAAGCCTCTTTTCTGCCTGTAGATATTCTTAAGCTATCTATGAAGGGGCTGGGCCCTTCTTGCTGCAAACCTTGCCAATTCAAGGGTGTGACTGTAGCCATCCATAATCTCTGTCATCTTGGTTCTATCAGTCATGGCTTCCTCTTTCAATTTAGCCACCTCCTTTCTTGCATCCTTAAGCTGCCTGATAAGTCTCTTGAAAGCCTGACAGTAAGGAGGAGAAATGTTATGCACAATATCAAGAGGTTTTTTCTCAGTCTCTTCTTCTACCTATATGGGAAATGTCTTATCCACCTCATCAGGTTTCTGGGTGGTTTTTCTTTTACCTTTCTTCCTCTGCACAGTGGTTTCTTCATTTATTATCACAAGCTCCTCAAAGTGTTTCACAAGGGTTTCCTCTTTTCTCTCCAAAGGTATTTTAGTACCTTTATCCTTACCCTTTTGTACATGGGTTTGTTGTTTCCCTTCAGTAGGCTGAGAATTACCTTTACCCTTCTTCCTCTGAATAAGGATTTCTGATTTTTCCTCCACATGCTTTTCAATGCTCTTACCTTTCTTCTTTTGACTATGGGTTTCTGGTAAAGACTGCTCTTTGAAAACCGTCTTAGGAATTTATGACCTTGTGAAAGGCCTTTTACCCTTGATTTCGACTGCTGGAGGAGAAGCAGAAAAGATAAGTTTCTTCCCTTTCTTGGATGTAGCTTTGGTAGAAGAAGACACCTCTTCTAACCCTGGTGGAGGAGGAGGTGAAAAATCTCTATGTGGAGAAGGAAAAACTTCCTCCTCAGTCTCTATGACCTGCTTGTTGATCTCTGGAACTTGAACAGGGGTTCTACCCTTTCTCTTCCTACTGGTCCCTTCTTTAGAAGTACTGGTGGGTGACAAAGGAATTTCCCTCTATGATTTAGGAGTTGGTGCTAGATCCAAATTGAAATGAGAATTAACAACAAAATGCTCCCACAAAATCTCTTTCTTAACCAATTGCTCAGAGACTAGAATTCTGATTAGTCCAGAGTGGAAAAGGCTAGAATCCACATCCTTGGATTGTCTTGTATCCTGTTTGACATCTTACCTATACTCCTCAACAAGTAATAAGGAACATTCATCTCAACCTTACTAGTAAAATGTAGCAACAACCTTATATGGTACTGGTACAAGGTGTTGAATCTCCCTTCACAAGAAAAATATCTCTGCATGATCTTCAGTAATCTATCAAATTGTTCAATCAATTGAATCCTTGGCATACTTTTGGACAAGTTATTGGCTTGATATTCAAGTTTAAAAATATCTTTTGCATAGGTTGAAATCAAAGCCATGGCTTTGAACCACCTTTCACCTATAATGGGGATCTTGGTTGTAACTGAGATAGAGGCTTCAATCACTTCAAACTCTAAATCCCCAACCTTAGTTTTCTTACCATCAAACTGTAGTGCAAACTATCTTTCTACCTCTGGATGGACTCTCTGCATGTTTTGACATAAGGAGAGGCACCCTACTCTTTGAAAGGCCTCTCTTTCCATGGGTTATGTATCAAAAAGGTGCATGTCCACTGGTTCTATCCTAACCACCTTGCCACGTTTGTGTGTCTTCCTCAATTGAGGAGTCTCCATGACTCAGGATGAGGATTTTTGAAAGGATTAAGGGATGGTAATGATCAGGAAGGCTTTGAATAGGGATTCAAATAGATAAGGCTGATTCTTTTAGACAGACTGATGCTAGTAAGCCAAGCTAGACTTTTTAGGAATTAAACCCTTAGGCTCATACAAGTATTATGGAGTGTAATCAGTGAGGAGGTAGTATGAATTTGGCCATGTAATTGAGTGAAAACGCCAAACCCCAAGGTGAAAGGAAGAAAGGAAAACAAAGTTGGTTTGAGTAGCGCCTCTGGGTAGCGCAACTCATACACATAGGATAGCCTATTTACAGGCTTGCAACTTCAATGGTTAAAGCAAACAACAATGATCAGACCATAGATACAGAAAAAGAAATTTACAGGTCTGAAGAGGAGAAAAACAAGGTTACCATGAAAATATGGATCCCTTACTACTAGGCAAGATTAGCAAAGCGAAAACCCGAGCATAAATTTCCTATGAAAATTAATACGGAGAGGAGGTAACATGAGATACCTGTGCAGTAGACACCAGTTGAGATCTTCAACGCAATCTTAGGATGAAATTTGAGAAAACTTCAGCCTTGGAATCTTTCTCAGCATCAGATTTGGTTGACATGCAGTCGCCTGATCATAACTTACGAATTTGTGCAGCGCAACACTGTTGAGTTTTTAAAAATTAGAAACTGTTACCAAATCTCATAAATGGAATATCTTTGAAGGCATCTTTAACCAACTTCTGGCGTTGAAAACAAGGGACCTAACATCAGTTGTGGAAATCATGGCTCGAGGTGGAAGTGTGATGAATGTGATAGGTGCTACAGAACTGCCTGATGAGTAGGCAACACATCCACTTAAAAATGTGATTATATAGGTAAGATAAGATGTTGAGGTATGCCTATGAGGTCATGAGTGAGGAGAGAGGAGTGTACATCACTCTAGTCATGGGAGGGATCGACATAGGGACAAGTCATGAAGGGGACCAAAATGAGTCATGAGCTAAAATGGTTCAAGGATCAAAAACCAATTTGAGGATCAAATAAGAGCTAAGACTCAAAAACTTTAATTCCTAAGGGGTCCTACCAAACATAAATTTTAAAGGGATGAGACTTTAAAAGAAAAATTAAAATCTAAGGCTTGAAAAGAAAATTGAAAACAAACTAAAAGACCCAAGGCAATTTAGTGTGATAACACCTTCCTTTTGCATTTTTGTTCGCATTGCTTAATCTCCTTTTACTTTTCCTTTATTTGTTGTTACTAACATATATTTGCTACAGATGTCACGAGTAATAGATCCAAGAATATACAACAATGGTACCATGAATAACATAGGTCATAAAACTTGAGTTTGGAGCAACACAAGAAACACGTATAATATGCCTGATCATCATCCAATAAAACTAAATGTCATCAACCATGTAAGCAGTGTCAAACAATAGCATAACATCAAATAAGAACTAGACCCAATATCCAATCTACAAGGGGTTCCTACCTACTAGTATTATTTAGCTTTATAATAATAGGATTTAAAAACACTTTGCGGGCAAAACTTCATTGCAATTTTAATCATCAACAAAATGATGACTCCACAGGAAAATTTGTTTTCAATAGATTTAGAACTCAGAACTCATGGTTCTGTAGACCAAGAACAATAAATTTATAAGATATAACCAGAATAATTATGCAACAAGGGGAAATGAGTGGATTTAATGGAAAAATGACTAGGAATTGGGAATAACCCATGCAAAATGTTAAGTATGAGGGGGTTTATCCATGTATGCATAAAAATTCAACCATAATCGAATCTTATTTCAAGGATAAAAATTAAATGATCTACTATTTTATTTCTCAAATGGATGAAGAAATGGAAACAAGAAGCGGGAGGTAACCAATCTCTTTATAAGACAACAATGAAAGTAGATAACAAATTCAAGTGTGTCCTCAGGGGAAACATCATAACAGCCGTGTAAGCTTGATTGTTATTGACTAACAATATCTCGCAGGAGTGTCACTGTGGCATAACTGATCCAACATCTTATTTTCGAATGAAACTAAAAAGCTGACAAAATGCGAAATCCAGCAAAATAAAATTGCAGAAAATTAAAATAGCAGAAACAGAAAAGTAAAAACAATAGGAAATGCTTAAAACATAAAACAAAAATCAACTACTGCAAGTAGAAAAGAAAAATAACGAAAAATGAAAACAGAGCTAGACTACTAAAATAAAGAAAATCCATGTAATGCTTTAAGTGAGAACCGTTAGTGCTCTAGGAAAACAATCGCTCATGTAAATATTTTAGAATGTAAGAATTTGTACCTAAGACAAAAGAGATCTTGAAAGGACCGAACCATAATTTCTCAAATTTTGAATGTCTTCCCCTATCAACGTGGGTTGAATCCCATATCAAAAAATTTTCATTGACCTTAAACTTGACAGTCTTGACACTCTTGTTGAAATACTTCTTAATAGTTTGCTGTCTCCTTTTAATATTATCCAAAGGAAACATCTTTTGTTCTTCCAAAGCTAATAGTGCATTTACCCTTTGTAAAACATCTGAAGAATTTGATTCTTCGATTTGTAGCATCAACCTTAAGGAAGAAAGTTTCAACTCGGTTGGAAAGAGGGCTTCTTGACCATAAAAATGCTTAAAAGGGGTACATCTAGTGCTTACCTTGGAGGTAGTTCGATCTTCCCAGAGGGCGTAAGTGAGGAGAGTGTACCACTGACGAGGCTTATCTTCGATGAGCCTTTTGACGATTCTTACCAGATTTTTGTTGGTAGACTCGGCCTGCCCATTTCCTTTGGGGTAATAAGTTGATGAGGTGAAATGTTTAACCCCCAACTTGGCTAGAAATTGAGTCAACTTAGCATAAATGAAAGTGGGGCCATTGTTTGTAATAATTTCTAATGGAAGACCAAATCTGGAAAAAATATTATTTTCATGGAAATAAATTACCTGATCGTCTATGGAATGCTTAAGTGGGACAAATTCAACCCGTTTTGTAAAATATTTTGTGGCTGTCAAAATAAAAACTTGTCCAGCTGAAGAAGGAGGATTAATAGGACTAACAAAATCCAATCCCCACTTTGAAAAGGGAAAATCTGTTAGGACAGGTTGTAATGGCATGGCTGGAAGGCGATCTTTCCCAACAAATTTTTGGCACTTGTCACAAGATCTCGAAAAAACATAAGAGTCACAAAAGATTGAAGGCCAATAGTATCCTTTTCTAATAATATTAAAAGCAACGGTTTTTGCATAAAAATGACCTCCTACATGAATGACAGATCCTGAAGAACCATGAGCTTCTTGCAACAGTTTCTGTGCGTCTTCATTGTTTACACAATGAAGCAACACACCATCAATAGATATTCAAAATAAGAAGTCTTCTATAATGACATATCTTGCATATTCAAGATAGAGTCTTCTCCTTTGATGAGTGTCTAAGTTGTCTGGACATATTTGGTTCTGTAAATAATAAACCAAATTCTCGTACCAAGGATGTTCAGACACAGGGAGGATCTGATCGTCAATGTAAAAGAGAGATGAAAGGGAACTATCTTCTTCGTCAATTTCTTCACCATTCTCATCATGCTAAGCCAAGTGAAGGGATAGGTCACGTCCTTTGATAGTGGTAGAATTCACGATATTTAAATCATGCTCCTGGATCTTGGTAAGCCAATGTGCAAGCTTTCCTGAAAGATATGTCTATGAGAGAAAAAACTTGACAACAGGTAAAAGGACCTTTACCAATGTATGCNAACTGAGATAGAGGCTTCAATCACTTCAAACTCTAAATCCCCAACCTTAGTTTTCTTACCATCAAACTGTAGTGCAAACTATCTTTCTACCTCTGGATGGACTCTCTGCATGTTTTGACATAAGGAGAGGCACCCTACTCTTTGAAAGGCCTCTCTTTCCATGGGTTATGTATCAAAAAGGTGCATGTCCACTGGTTCTATCCTAACCACCTTGCCACGTTTGTGTGTCTTCCTCAATTGAGGAGTCTCCATGACTCAGGATGAGGATTTTTGAAAGGATTAAGGGATGGTAATGATCAGGAAGGCTTTGAATAGGGATTCAAATAGATAAGGCTGATTCTTTTAGACAGACTGATGCTAGTAAGCCAAGCTAGACTTTTTAGGAATTAAACCCTTAGGCTCATACAAGTATTATGGAGTGTAATCAGTGAGGAGGTAGTATGAATTTGGCCATGTAATTGAGTGAAAACGCCAAACCCCAAGGTGAAAGGAAGAAAGGAAAACAAAGTTGGTTTGAGTAGCGCCTCTGGGTAGCGCAACTCATACACATAGGATAGCCTATTTACAGGCTTGCAACTTCAATGGTTAAAGCAAACAACAATGATCAGACCATAGATACAGAAAAAGAAATTTACAGGTCTGAAGAGGAGAAAAACAAGGTTACCATGAAAATATGGATCCCTTACTACTAGGCAAGATTAGCAAAGCGAAAACCCGAGCATAAATTTCCTATGAAAATTAATACGGAGAGGAGGTAACATGAGATACCTGTGCAGTAGACACCAGTTGAGATCTTCAACGCAATCTTAGGATGAAATTTGAGAAAACTTCAGCCTTGGAATCTTTCTCAGCATCAGATTTGGTTGACATGCAGTCGCCTGATCATAACTTACGAATTTGTGCAGCGCAACACTGTTGAGTTTTTAAAAATTAGAAACCGTTACCAAAGCTCATAAATGGAATATCTTTGAAGGCATCTTTAACCAACTTCTGGCGTTGAAAAAAAGGGACCTAACATCAGTTGTGGAAATCATGGCTCGAGGTGGAAGTGTGATGAATGTGATAGGTGCTACAGAACTGCCTGATGAGTAGGCAACACATCCACTTCAAAATGTGATTATATAGGTAAGAGAAGATGTTGAGGTATGCCTATGAGGTCATGAGTGAGGAGAGAGGAGTGTACATCACTCTAGTCATGGGAGGGATCGACATAGGGACAATTCATGAAGGGGACCAAAATGAGTCATGAGCTAAAATGGTTCAAGGATCAAAAACCAATTTGAGGATCAAATAAGAGCTAAGACTCAAAAACTTTAATTCCTAAGGGGTCCTACCAAACATAAATTTTAAAGGGATGAGACTTTAAAAGAAAAATTAAAATCTAAGGCTTGAAAAGAAAATTGAAAACAAACTAAAAGACCCAAGGCAATTTAGTGTGATAACACCTTCCTTTTGCATTTTTGTTCGCATTGCTTAATCTCCTTTTACTTTTCCTTTATTTGTTGTTACTAACATATATTTGCTACAGATGTCACGAGTAATAGATCCAAGAATATACAACAATGGTACCATGAATAACATAGGTCATAAAACTTGAGTTTGGAGCAACACAAGAAACACGTATAATATGCCTGATCATCATCCAATAAAACTAAATGTCATCAACCATGTAAGCAGTGTCAAACAATAGCATAACATCAAATAAGAACTAGACCCAATATCCAATCTACAAGGGGTTCCTACCTACTAGTATTATTTAGCTTTATAATAATAGGATTTAAAAACACTTTGCGGGCAAAACTTCATTGCAATTTTAATCATCAACAAAATGATGACTCCACAGGAAAATTTGTTTTCAATAGATTTAGAACTCAGAACTCATGGTTCTGTAGACCAAGAACAATAAATTTATAAGATATAACCAGAATAATTATGCAACAAGGGGAAATGAGTGGATTTAATGGAAAAATGACTAGGAATTGGGAATAACCCATGCAAAATGTTAAGTATGAGGGGGTTTATCCATGTATGCATAAAAATTCAACCATAATCGAATCTTATTTCAAGGATAAAAATTAAATGATCTACTATTTTATTTCTCAAATGGATGAAGAAATGGAAACAAGAAGCGGGAGGTAACCAATCTCTTTATAAGACAACAATGAAAGTAGATAACAAATTCAAGTGTGTCCTCAGGGGAAACATCATAACAGCCGTGTAAGCTTGATTGTTATTGACTAACAATATCTCGCAGGAGTGTCACTGTGGCATAACTGATCCAACATCTTATTTTCGAATGAAACTAAAAAGCTGACAAAATGCGAAATCCAGCAAAATAAAATTGCAGAAAATTAAAATAGCAGAAACAGAAAAGTAAAAACAATAGGAAATGCTTAAAACATAAAACAAAAATCAACTACTGCAAGTAGAAAAGAAAAATAACGAAAAATGAAAACAGAGCTAGACTACTAAAATAAAGAAAATCCATGTAATGCTTTAAGTGAGAACCGTTAGTGCTCTAGGAAAACAATCGCTCATGTAAATATTTTAGAATGTAAGAATTTGTACCTAAGACAAAAGAGATCTTGAAAGGACCGAACCATAATTTCTCAAATTTTGAATGTCTTCCCCTATCAACGTGGGTTGAATCCCATATCAAAAAATTTTCATTGACCTTAAACTTGACAGTCTTGACACTCTTGTTGAAATACTTCTTAATAGTTTGCTGTCTCCTTTTAATATTATCCAAAGGAAACATCTTTTGTTCTTCCAAAGCTAATAGTGCATTTACCCTTTGTAAAACATCTGAAGAATTTGATTCTTCGATTTGTAGCATCAACCTTAAGGAAGAAAGTTTCAACTCGGTTGGAAAGAGGGCTTCTTGACCATAAAAATGCTTAAAAGGGGTACATCTAGTGCTTACCTTGGAGGTAGTTCGATCTTCCCAGAGGGCGTAAGTGAGGAGAGTGTACCACTGACGAGGCTTATCTTCGATGAGCCTTTTGACGATTCTTACCAGATTTTTGTTGGTAGACTCGGCCTGCCCATTTCCTTTGGGGTAATAAGTTGATGAGGTGAAATGTTTAACCCCCAACTTGGCTAGAAATTGAGTCAACTTAGCATAAATGAAAGTGGGGCCATTGTTTGTAATAATTTCTAATGGAAGACCAAATCTGGAAAAAATATTATTTTCATGGAAATAAATTACCTGATCGTCTATGGAATGCTTAAGTGGGACAAATTCAACCCGTTTTGTAAAATATTTTGTGGCTGTCAAAATAAAAACTTGTCCAGCTGAAGAAGGAGGATTAATAGGACTAACAAAATCCAATCCCCACTTTGAAAAGGGAAAATCTGTTAGGACAGGTTGTAATGGCATGGCTGGAAGGCGATCTTTCCCAACAAATTTTTGGCACTTGTCACAAGATCTCGAAAAAACATAAGAGTCACAAAAGATTGAAGGCCAATAGTATCCTTTTCTAATAATATTAAAAGCAACGGTTTTTGCATAAAAATGACCTCCTACATGAATGACAGATCCTGAAGAACCATGAGCTTCTTGCAACAGTTTCTGTGCGTCTTCATTGTTTACACAATGAAGCAACACACCATCAATAGATATTCAAAATAAGAAGTCTTCTATAATGACATATCTTGCATATTCAAGATAGAGTCTTCTCCTTTGATGAGTGTCTAAGTTGTCTGGACATATTTGGTTCTGTAAATAATAAACCAAATTCTCGTACCAAGGATGTTCAGACACAGGGAGGATCTGATCGTCAATGTAAAAGAGAGATGAAAGGGAACTATCTTCTTCGTCAATTTCTTCACCATTCTCATCATGCTAAGCCAAGTGAAGGGATAGGTCACGTCCTTTGATAGTGGTAGAATTCACGATATTTAAATCATGCTCCTGGATCTTGGTAAGCCAATGTGCAAGCTTTCCTGAAAGATATGTCTATGAGAGAAAAAACTTGACAACAGGTAAAAGGACCTTTACCAATGTATGC
>JZKD02S2367483.1:17680-30401 GCA_000966675.3 Picea glauca | reverse complement strand
ATATATTTATAAATTTATATTTTAAATATTGAATAATATTTTTTTTTTATATATTATTTTCTTATTATTTTAATATATTATTATTTTTTATTTAAATTACTTTTATAATAATAATAATAATCTATTTTTAAGATCATAATCAATCTAGACATTAAAATAATATCATTTTAAATACAATACATCTCACTTTTTATTTTATTATATAATTTTAATTTGATATATATTAAAATTATTTACCAGTGAGGGAGGTTCCTAGAGCTGTTGAACCAGTGAGGGAAGTCGTAACTTCCCCTGATGAGGAATTACTAGAAGATCATGACATAATATAAGTTCAAGAACCTCCTCAGATGACGATCCTCCATAAAAGGAAGCTAGCTTGGGCTAGAGAGCTTATTCAAGATGGAGAGAAGTATGGTGTTCTTGAAGGAACCACGAGACAGGTGAAAAGACCAAAGCTATTCTCCAGTTATACGGCTTTGATGTGCGATCTTCTAGAGGAGGAGCCTACCTGCTTCGAAGAAGCCATTCAGAGTAAATAATGGGTAGATGCCATGACAGAGGAATACCAATCCATAATAAAGAACGATGTATGGGAAATAGTTCCCAGACCGAAGAGTAAAGATGTGGTATCCTCCAGATGGCTCTTCAAAATAAAACATGTTGCTAATGGAAGTATTGAGAAGTATAAAGCAAGATTTGTCGCTCATGGCTTTTCTCAAAAGGAAGGCATTGACTATGAAGAGACATTCGTTCCTGTAGCCAGATACACTTCAATCAGAACCATCATAGCTCTTGCAACTAAGATGAAGTGGAAGCTGCACCAGATGGACGTGAAGACAACTTTCCTAAACAGTGTCATCGAAGAGGAAGTGTATATAGAGCAACCTCAAGGATTTGAGGTTGAAGACAAGAAGTCTCATGTTTGCAGATTGAAGAAAGCCTTATACGGATTGAAGCAAGCTCCTAGAGGCTTGGTATGGCTATATAGACAATTTCTTGACGAGCTTAGGCTTTACCAAGAGTAAAGCAGACTCTAACCTCTACTTCAAGGTCATGAACGATGAGCCAGTAATATTACTGCTATATGTGGATGACTTATTCTTAACTGGAGAAGAAAAGCTCATCACTGACTATAAGAAGAGACTTGACTCAGAATTTGAAATGAAAGACCTTGGCCTAATGCATTATTTCTTAAGTCTTGAGGTATGGCAGAGTCCTGAGAGGATCTTCCTTAATCAAGGGAAGTATACAGTCGAAATCCTGAAGAGATTCGACATGTTGGAGTGCAAGTCCATGAATACACCCATGGAAGGGAAGCTGAAGCTGTTGGTCGACACTTCGTCAGAGTTGATTGATGCCACACTGTATAGACAGATTATTGGATCGATGATGTACCTGATGAACACCAGACCAGACATTTGTTTTGCCGTGAACACCTTGAGTCAGTTTCTGGTAGAACCCAGACATGTTCACCTAGTGGCTGCAAAACATGTGATGAAGTACCTTAAAGGTACAATAGATTGTGGTCTCAGCTATGATGGAGATCATGATTTCACACTAAGTGGATATACTGATGCAGATTGGGCAGGAAGTGTTTCTGATAGGAAAAGCACTTCAGGATGTTGTTTCAGTTTGGGATGAGCTATGATCTCGTGGCAGAGTAGGAAGCAATCCAGCACTGCTCTCAGCACAGCGGAAGCAGAATACATTGCTGCATGTTCTGCCAGCTGCAAAGCTATATGGCTTTGAAAGTTGTTGACCGGTCTATTTGACCTAGAGATGGAAGAAACCACAATCCTATGTGACAACCAGAGTTGCATAAAGATGACAGAGAATCTTGTATTCCACGACAAGTCGAAGCACATAGAGATCTGATATCATTACATCCATGACATGGTGCAGAGAGGAGC
Source organism: Picea glauca (assembly GCA_000966675.3). Taxonomy (NCBI): domain Eukaryota; kingdom Viridiplantae; phylum Streptophyta; class Pinopsida; order Pinales; family Pinaceae; genus Picea; species Picea glauca. The sequence continues at coordinate 28,491 of JZKD02S2367483.1, read as the reverse complement.
CTTAAAGCTCCAATACATTAGCATAGATGAACAGGTTGTTGATGTGTTGACCAAGCCTCTATCTCGTATAAAGTTTGAACACTTTCGAGATAAGCTTGGTATAGTCTGAAAGGACCTTCCTTGAAAGAGGGAGTAGTTGTTGTGATGAGACATCTCTTGCTTCTGACCTGATGGTTGTGACGTAAAGCAGGACGAGTACCTGGCTTCCGACCTGATGGTTGTGACGTAAAGCAAGATGATGTGATGTGACTAGTACTATGCTTCCGGCTGGATAGCTGTGACGTAAAGCCACTCTAGTATCCTGCTTCTGACCTGATGGTTGTGACGTAAACTAGGACGAGTACCTTGCTTCCGACCTGATGGTTGTGATGTAAAGCAAGATGATGAGATGAGACTAGCACTGAGCTTCCGGCTGGATAGTTGTGACGTAAAGCCAGTCTAGTATCCTTCTTCCGACCTGATGGTTGTGACGTAAAGCAGGACGAGCATCTTGATTCCATCTTGACAGCTGTGACATAAAGCAAGACGATGAGATGAGACTAGAACTGTGTTTTCGGCTTGATAGATGTGACATAAAGCCAATCTAGTATTATTATGATGAGCCAGCCTCGTGCTGTGATGATGATGATGATGTATCAGTTTTACACTAATACATATTGATGCAGATGATGATTGAATTCCTTTGAGAATGACGATGTCGCCAATGAAGAAAACTTCCGATGATTTATAGATACGCCAGTCGGTGTTCCAAGATGATATTGATGATGTTGTCCTCTCACCCACTTGATGTTGTTGATGATAAAGGCCTCTCTCTCTCGCATGATGCTACTAAAGAATACCCTTCTTGTATAGGGCATTGAACAAGAAAACAATTAAGAACAGGTAACCTATTCCGAGGATTGATGAGCTATTGGATGAGCTTCATGGGGCTGTTTACTTCACCAAGATTGACTTGCGCTCTGGCTATCATCAGATCAAAATGAGGGAGAAGGATGTTCCCAAGACTGCCTTCAGATGTCACTACAACCACTATGAATTCCTGGTGATGCCATTTGGATTGACTAATGTGCCAGCCACATTTCAATCTTGCATGAATCACATCTTCGACAAGCAGTTGAGGAAGCACCTCATAGTGTTTTTTGATGACTTGTTGATCTATAGCAGGACTTGGGAGGAACATATTCAGCATGTGGAATAGATTCTAGCCATCATGGAAGACCAATCCTTGTATGCAAAAGAGTCCAAATGTGAATTTGGAATGACAAAGGTCCTCTATTTGGGACACATCATTGGAATTAAAGGGGTACAAGTACACCAAGAGAAGATCCAAGCCATACTTGACTGGCCCACACCTAAGACCCTTACAAAGTTGAAGGGGTTTCTTGGCATTTGTTTCTATTACAGGAGATTCGTCAAGGGTTTCTCACAGCTTTGTGCACTCTTGACCAATTTGAGCAAGAAAGGGGCCTTCAAATGGAGTTCAGAGGCACAATTGACATTTGACAAAATGAAAAAGGTAATGAGCACGTGCCCAGTTTTAGCTCTACCATATTTCGGCCAACCCTTCACATTGGAGTGTGATGCCTCCGGAGAGGGCATTGGGGCAGTGCTTATGCAGAATAGGCACCCACTTATCTATGAGAGCGAAAAGTTGAGGGGCCCTGAGCTTCTTTACACTATCGATGATAAAGAAATGCTGGCCATCATGCATGCATTGGCCAAATTCAGACAATACTTGGTAGGAGCGAGATTTGTAGTGAGATCAGATCACAACAACCTTAAGTACTTTTTGGAACAAAAGGACTTAAATGAGAGGCAACAGAAGTGGGTTAGAAAAATACAGGCCTATGATTTTGACATTGAGTTTGTCAAGGGGAAGAATAACGTAGTGGTAGATGCATTATCAAGAAGGCCATCAGTTTATGCTATGACCGATATTTCAGTTCACTGGAAGGCTCACCTCTTAGTAGAGTACTCAAAAAACCGTTTTGCATGTCAGTTGATGGATGGATAGATACAGGATGACAACTTCATAATCATAGATGACCTCATCTACTACAAGGGCTGAATTTTCTTGGTTCCTGAGTCAACCTTTAAGGCCAAGGTACTGCAAGCATGTCATGATTCACCGCTGGCAGGGCACCAAGGATTTGTCAAAACATACATGCAGGTAAGGGAAAGGTTTTCATGGAAAGGTCTCAAAGAAGATGTGATGCACCACATCAAGGAATGCACTACTTGCCGGGAAAACAAGGATGAGCACACACATCCAACGGGACTGTTACAACCTCTACCCATCCCAGAGCATAAATGGGAAAGCATCTCTATGGACTTCATCACAGGATTGCCAAGGGCACAGGGGAAAGATTATATTTTCGTAATGGTGGACAGGTTAACTAAATTTGCACACTTCTTCTCCATTGCCACAGACTTCAGTGCAACACAGGTTGCAGATTTGTTCTTCATGGAGATCTTCAGACTACATGGCTTACCCAAGACAATTGTTAGTGACAAGGATAGCCAATTTATGAGCACCTTTTGGCAGGAATTATTTAGGTTGGTTGGTACAGCCTTGACCCCTAGCACCAGTTACCACCCTCAAACTGATGGGCAAACCGAAATAGTCAACAAGTGGGTGGAAGGCTACCTTAGAAATTATGTAGCAGGGCAGCAAAAGGCATGGGTTAGGTGGCTACACCTAGGAGAATAATGTTACAACACCACTTATCATATGTCTATTGGTATGACTCCATTCAGGGCCCTGTACAGTTATGACCCTCTCTTCTTTGTAGAGATTGCCTTTGGTGATAGCGGAGCTCCGATGGTACAGGATTGGGTGCAGCAGAGTCATGACATACTCAGAGAAATAAAGGATCACCTGCAAAGAGAACATAATGAGCAAAAGGTACAGGCAGACAAGAACAGGGTAGAGCGTATGGTGACCCGGTCTACTTAAGTCTCCAACCGTACAAACAGGCTTCGATCAAGAGAAGTGGAGCAGAAAAGATCCAACCCCGATTCTTTGGGCCCTAAAGGGTCAACATAAAGGTAGGGGTTGTGGCTTATGAGCTTGATCTTCCACAAGGAAGTAAGATACACAACGTTTTCCACATGTCATGCTTGAAGAGGGCCATAGACCAACACATCACTCCTCTTGAGGTACTACCGCCCTTAGATGAGGAAGGGCAATTGATATTGGTGCCAGAGGAGGTACTGGACGTTTGGGAGAAGAATCTAAGGAGGAGGAGCATCAAGTAATACTTAGTCAAATGGAAGGACTTGCCTATTGAGGATGCTACTTGGGAGAGTGAACAGGTGATACAGGAGACAGGTGCAGAATTGCTTGTGGGTAAGCAATTCCTAGGAGGGGAGACTGTAATGTCCCCCACCTCTTGATGAAGAGGATTGGAGGGACTTAGTAGTCTAGTCACCCCCACTAGACTATAGTCTCATGCAGCAAGGAGAAAAGTCAACCAAAATCAACGTTATAATAATAAGTTGACTTGAAAAGGTAAAAAGTAACTCAATGAAGAATTAGAACACTTGAGGTTGAGTTAGGAGTTGAACCTAGGGGTTAACTAACTCAACAGAGAAATAGAGTGGAGGTATAAAGGAAAGGCTAGGGCGCACCTCTCACTCATCTTGGATTATTATGCATTTTGTTTTTGGGCTCTTGAGCACACAGTTTTGAGGGTTTTGAGAATACAAACCCTAGAGGATAACTCGGTGGAGAAAGATTCCACCTATCTTGTTCCAAGCTTTGTCTCGAGGATGCAATACTCCACCCATACCATTCTACAGTAGTCACAGGTACCATCACTCATCCAAGAGAGCAACAGGTCGTACCCTTGAGGGTTTTCAGCAAGGGGGCACATCATTATTTGGAGAGAGGTTTGATCCAAGATTCTGAGAAGGCTTTTGGAGATTTGAGCACTTGGGTTTTCTTTGCAGGGCCATGATCTGTAACTCTAGTTCTTTTGGAGAGAGTTATTCCATCCAGTTGATTTCCTAGAGCATTGGAATGATTTGGAGAAAAGGAGGGCGCTACTAGGAATCCGATCTATTCAGTTTTGAGGGGTTAAACTTTAGATCTCACCTTGAGACTTCACCTAGAGGCTTACAGTGCCTCGATCTATCTTTCTGGGGAGTTTCAGGACATTTGGAGGTCTCCTTCATTAGGGCCGAAATATTAGGGTTTGGCAGTGTTGACTGCCTATTCAAATAGGGGGTCAACTCCATGTACCATGAAGATATGCATCGTCAGATGCTACCAAGTCAGAGACTTTTTGGTTCTACAGGGCAATTTTTGCCTCCAACACATATTTTAGTAATTGGAATTTTCGCTCCCCTGCGTGGGATAATAATGTAATAGGTTTGCATGGATCATAGTTAGGTCAGTTACCTTAGGAATTCTTCATTAGGAGAGTTCCTTTCACTGAGTGTTTTTTTTCCTCTGGTTATTAATTAGGCTTTTCAACCTTATTAATTTCCCTTGAGTTTTTCACTCCCACAAAATAATTTCGCCAAAGGGGTGAAAGGCGTTCTAATGGATTAATCCTCTGGTAGCTTGTGTTTAGGAATGATGTAAATGACCATGTAAGACATCTCAGAAAGTTTCACAGAATTCCGTCGAGTCTAGATAGGTTTTTTTTAATTAATTAAAATTGCCTAATGTTGGGTAATTTAATTAATTATTTTTTAATTATTTTTTGATAAATATTGTAAAAATTAGTTCCGTGGGCTTTTGCTAGGGGTATTTGTGCTCAAAAGAAATGGAATGAGACCCCCTACACCCTTGGACCAAGTTTCAGCTCAGTCAGACAACTTTTGCTAGGTGTTTGTCCATAAGGAGTCTTAGTCAGTCAAAACAACAATTTTAATTGCTAAGTCATGACATAGGAAAAATGTCATTTTTGTAATTTTTGAGCAAATGGATGACAGCAAAGGTGGAAAATGATGAGAAAACGCTTTCCTAACCTTTTCCAACCCTCACATCACCCCCTCACCTAGCCATTAAGCAAAAACGTCACTTTCCCTAGAGAGGTGTGCCTCCCTTCTAGAAAGTCCAAAAAATAAAAAAATTAATGGGAGACTTATTCTATCCCTTGGTGCGCCTCCCTAGACCCTACAACTCATCATTTGACTTGTCAAAGCTTTGCCAACTCACTGCAACTCATTGCCACTTCATCCATCCATGCCAAAACCCTAACTTACCAAAACCCTAAAAGTGACTTTTCCTTGATGTGTGACACTTGTAACTCATCCAAGAGGGGTAACTTTGTCTTCCCAAGTATAAATAAGAGCCCTCCCTCACTCATTTCTCACCATCTCTTGAGTATTGTTATGCTACCATTTTCTTGCCATCCTCTCTCTCTCTCATTTCTCGTCTTGCTTCCATTTCATTGTGCTCTTGGGGGGCTTGGACCAATTAGTTGCTACAACCTCTCCCTTTGGTAATAGAGAAAAGATTTGGAGGAATCTTGGAATACAATATTGTGTCTTGGTGTTCCATGCATATGAGGTGATTTGTTCCATTGGATATTTTTGTGGAATATTGAGTAGTTTGCTTGGGTAAATCAGTTTTCTTAGCTAGGTTAGGCAATAGTGTAGTTGCTGGCCTAAATGTGTTGTATTTGCTAATGATATAAAGATTGTTGTATTGTCGGTTTATGCAATCCATTATCTACTCTTGTCTCATGTTGTGTTCAAAGTTTGCAGGTTGCTTCAAGAGTTTTGTTGGGATAGATTTGAGCAAAAATCTACCATCATAGCTCACTAAAACTTCATAGTTTTTCTATTTCATATTTATGTCATTATATAATTTAGATTTTGGTTGCTAACACTCTTAGATTGGTTATTTAAACACATAAATTTTCTAATTTTTGTATGCAGAAATTTTTTGTTGCAAAACAAAAATTTTCTTAACATTTTTGGGGGTGTTGTAGCATTTCCAGCAAGCAATAGATTGCTGGTTTTTGCAGGTTCTCGCCAGGTCAAGGGTATATGTTGCCCATTTTCAGTCACAACACACTCCAAAGACCCCCCTTGTGATGTGGTAACAAAACCCCTTCTTTTCTCCATCTTTCTAAGCATCGTAAACAAGCCCAAAGGGGGTCCCCAAGTGGCTTGCCTTCTTGTTTTTAAATTTCTGTTATCATTTTCTGTTTTTGTAAAGTATTAGTGCCTACATCTTGGGTGAGAGTTTGGCAAAGCCACCCCTCAAAATCGTAAGGCTAGGGTGTGTATTTAATTTTTTGCAATTTTTTTCATTCTTTTGCCCCACTTGTCATTAGGGCAAGGTTGTGTGGCTAGGATTGCTTTAGTTTAGTTGTGTAGGTTTGATATGCTTATGTTCATGGTTAAAATTATCTAATATTAGATCTCACACATAACTAAATGCTAGTTTAAGCCCATGGAGGCATAGGATTAAATCTTGTGCTTTGTTATTTCTTTACTTGCAAGCTCTTGTTTCTTAAGCATCTATCTTTCAAGCTTGCAAACAAATATGGGGATGTAAATTGTGTAAAGCTATCTCTTTCATTTCAACATTTCTTTCAAGTTCTCTATGTGCCTCACATGCAATAATCTAATGATCTAGAACTTCATTTCTTGTTGTTTTTAAGTTTCGGTTTTGGCCCTTTTTGGCAATTTTTGGGCAAGTAAAACTCACCTAAATACACCTAATCACCTAAAAACACTTAGTCCATAGGCCTAATAACCAACTAGACTTAATAGGACACCTCTACTGACCCAACTTTGTCATTTAAACAAGGACTAGAGGAAGCCACGAAAGGTGATAGGCCGGGGACGGTCTCGTGGCGCTCAACATCCTTCTGGGAGTACTCTTTTCCCTTGGGTTGACCTCTAGAGCTAGGGTAGGCCTTGTTGCCATACTTCTTTAGCACCCAACAATTATTGGGTACAAGCGGGGGGAGTATTGGGTTGACACTTAGCTAGAATTGAAACCTCACTTAATAAATCTTTAATCAATCCTAAACATTTATAGTTTGGACCACACCTGGATAGCTTCTGACTAATGTTATTGAGGAGAGACCGAATCCAGACCTTGCGGGTGAGGTGTTTACTTCTATGAACATAACTATGGATAGTCTTTTCAACCCCACGATGGGCAGTCTTATCAACCTATGTTTGAAGACCCAGATTCACTGCTATTAGTTGGTGCAACTCTAAAGCAACTATCAAGGGGAACCACCATGGGAGATAACCTTAATTATTGCTATGGTGATGGAGCAGTCCTACAACATTCATCGCGGGGAGACGTTGGGGGAGAGCACCCGGAGTATTGCTATAGGGGTGAAGCAGTCATTAAGAGAAACGCAGGGGGAGAGCTCCCTGATCTGTAATCCACAACTTTGGGCAATCTATTTAACTTATCTCTTGGTGATTTACATTTACACTTGCAAGAACTCTTTCACTTTTACATTCACATGCAAGTTTAATTTATGTTTTGTGGATTAATTATCTAAGTGGTCATATTTGTGTTTTGGGACACCATTCCTTTGAAGCATCTTTCATTTAAGGGGTGTTCATCCTCTGGGTGTGATCCCTCAAGAAGTTGCGCATCCTCTTGGAGGCACTATCTTGTTGGGTCTTGAGTGATTTTTTATGTGCCATTAAAAGCAGTCCAATAGAGTAGTGCATCCCTTTGAGGAGAGACTCTATTGTGAGCATGCTTGGCTTGTTATGTTGATGAATACCTCCATTTGAATATCTTTAAGTTCCTGCACAGACAAGTAATTGTTAGTTGGTGCCTTGTATCTTTGTATTTCCACATCTTGTTTCCATTGTATCTTTGTTAGTATAACTTTGTTGTAATCCTTAGACATTCTTTATTGTATCTTTGTATTTAGTTGTATCTAACCTTGTTGTAATCTTTGTAATCTTGTAACTTTGTGTAATCAACACCCCTTAAACTTAGTTGACCCCTTGCCCAATCTTAGGCACTAGTCTTAGTTGTCCTAGGAAAAGGTTTGATTGTCATCTTATATTGTTGCACCTTGCATTGTTGTCTTTGCATCATAGGCTAGATTTTCCAAACCTTAGGACACATTAAGTGAGCAGGACTTAGCCCACGTTTGCAAGTGTGTATAAGGACGGCAACAGGCAGTATTCAGGAGGGCGCAACTTCACTTGAGGATTCAACATCTGGAGGAGCAACTCTTGGCATTTCGGCCTAAGACTTCAGGAGGGGGTTCTACTCACCCCGATCTATCATTCTACAGGGTTTGTCATTATTTGGAGGCTTCCAGCAGCTAGGCTGAAATATTGGATCTCCACAGCTATTAGGAGGACGTGACTTTAGCCAGGGGGGTTTGGACTTAACCCTGGTTTTTCCCGCATTGATATTCATCTTGTATTCATCCTTTGGAGGCTTATATCTTCTATCAGAAGCATTTTGTAGCAGCTCATATTATGTCTATTGGATCTATTTGTTGATTATTCCAGATCTGCATCATTATTGTATCAGGTTCCTTCTCATTATATCAATAAAGGTCAGATCTATGTTGTTGGTTCCATATCTGGTTTTGCTTGTAGTATCTTGTATTTCCACTTGCTATATCTTCAGATCTATGTCATATGCTTGTTAACTTAATCTACAAACCCTAAGACTGAACTCAAGAAGTAAACTTGCAAGTAAACACACACACATAAGTTAATCAATGATCAGTTAGTGTTCCAAGAGAAAAAATTGGCTTGGGAATATTACATACTGTTTGGGCTTACCCTTTAATTTGATTCCGCAATATGGTCCAGTGTGACTTGCCTTCTGAATCCTGCATTCAATGATTCATATTCCCTGGCATATTCCTCAAATTGTCCTCAATCTAATCATGGTGGTTGTGTTGTGGCTAGTTATCCAAAAATGTAGGTAGGTAGGGTCTAGGGGTAGCTCTACTGTGTGTTAGCCCCTTAGAAGCCCCTCCTCCAAAACTCTGCCCCTCAATGTGGTAGTGAGAGCTCTGCTCCTGATGAGGTCTAGTTTCCCCATGAGAACCATTGGCTTCTTTGTTTGCATAGATTTATGGTCCCTTTCCTGCATGGGTTATCTGTAATAAGATTTGCACAATCTTCTCCTGGATGGCATTTACTCTTTCCAAGGTCTCCCTCATTTCAAAATGTCCCATGCGAATTGTTTCCTTGTTCTCCTGTAGATGGTTCTCAAGTGCACTTTTTGTCCGATTTATGGAGTGTTGTAACTCCTTTGCAAACCCTGCTAGAAATTGTGGCTCACTGTCCTCACCTAAACCTTCCATTTCTGCTTCTGGTTCACCTGTCTGCTTTTTGCATCTTCCCATATAGATACCACTGAATTTATGCATGCGCTCATCCCCACTAGCTGGGAGGATCAACGCTCTAATACCACTGTAATGTTCCCAAGCCAATTTTTTTGGTGGAAACACTAACTGTTCATTGTTTATTGTTTGTTTAGTTGTGTGCTTCTAGGTTTACTCATGAAGTTGCTCATTAGGGTTTGTGTTTATGAGAGCAAAGCATGTAGACATGGATCTGAAGATATAACATAAGGAAAAGACAAGATACAACAAGAAACACCAATATGGAACCAAATAGCTCAGATCTGACCTTTATTTATATAATATAGAGATCTTGATACAACAGATTTGCATATCTGGAAGAATACCAATAAGAATATCCAACTAGAACAATAGCTGCTACAAAATGCTCAAGACTGAAGATATAGGCCTCCAAAGGCAACACAATAAGTTGATGCAAAGGACAATATTGATTTCTTTCCTTCCAGGGATCAAATCCAAACCCCCCTAGCTAAGTTGCGTCCTTCTGGATGGCTGAATATCTCAATATTTCGGCCATGCTGCTAGAGGCCTCCCAATACTCTGAAACTAGCTGGAATAGTAGATCGGGGCAAGACAAACCCCCTCCTGAAGTCTTAGGCTGAATGATAGAGATCTGCTCCTCCTATAGCTGAAACCTCAAACTAAGTTGCGCCCTCCTGGATGACTGAAGGGACCAATATTTCGGCCTCACTGCTAGGAACCTCCAAATGTTATGAAATTGGCTAGAAGAGTAGATCGAGGCAAGACAACCCCCCTGGTGAAGTCTCCAACTGAATAATGAAGAATTGATCCTCTAAATAGATGAAACCATGTTCTACAGTGCGCCCTCCTTCTCTCCAACTCATGCCAAGCTCTAACAAATCCTATGGCAAGTAAACCTCTCCCAAAATAGGCTAGAAATGATGGCCTAGGTCTTACAGAGAAAACCTAGAAGTCTATATGCCCAAAATCCTCCTCCACTTCCTGGATCAAACTCTTCTTCTTCAGATGGTGCGCCCCCCTTGCTGGAAACCCCCTAGGTTGCGCATTGTTCCTTCCATGGCTGATAGATGGTACTTGTAACTGTTGTAGAATGGTGTGGGAGGAGAATTTCACCCCTGGGACCAAGCTTGGATCAAGATAGGTGGGATCTTTCACCACCGAGTTGATCTCTAGGGTTTGTAATCTCAAAACCCTCAAAACTCCTTTGTGCTCAAGAGCCCAAATGCAAAATGTAATTGTTATCCCCGATATCTAGGGATAACTAGGAAATCATGTCTCGAGGCCCACAAGTCCTAGACATGGAGTACTGAGAGCAGGATTGACCTGAGCATGGCCCTGGAGGGCCCATCCTTCCTCTTCTTCGCCAGACTTGTTCTGTTAGCAGCAACAGCTTCCATCACCATCGGCTTGGACTTGCATTAGAGAGGACTCTTGCTCCATGAGGTAATTGGTCCGAGGTATCATGGTATGTGTCATGTTTGATCATTATAACCT
>JZKD02S2367472.1:20097-30402 GCA_000966675.3 Picea glauca | reverse complement strand
ACATATAAATAATTTAATTATCAATAGTAGCAAAGTACTACCCTGAAGAATAATCTTCGATTATCCAAGCATCAAGATCATGAGACCTTACACACAACTCATCGATCCAATCATCAATCCCTTCCATTCAATTCCACCATTCAAAGACAAGCGCTAAGATCCAACACTTGAAAGCCACTCTACAATCCTCAAGACTCGCACCTGCAGCCACCGAGACACACAATTCAACGCATATGTACAATGCGCCAAGGAAAGATCACGAGTCAAGCATTGAAGGATAACCTAAGATTCATTTCATCGACATTAATATGGAAGCCACCTTATTTATTTGTAAACGCAAAGTATAAGAACTTAGAACAAGATAAGCAGGAGGAGGCTTCATGCACACTAGGAGGGTAAGTTAGAGGAATTAGCAAGTGGGGTATAGTGCCAGCGTAACTACCAGGCGAAGGAGTCAATAGTTTTCTTAGGTGAAGAAATAAAGCTTAGACGCTTTAACCCTAACCTAGACAATCCCCTAAAGAGAGTAATGTCTGTTTACAGACAAGTAAAGAAAAACTTACGCCTAACCCCATTTTCTAGTTTAAGTTGCACAAATTTGAAAATGTCCTTGAACTCACCCTGACAACTTTGGTTGATGCAAGTTAAATCATATAGGATGGTTAGGACTCGAGGGAATCGAGGCAGAGGAGTATCGTCGTAGGTACCACCAACACCACCAACACCTTCGCCACCATATCCCGAACTAGCTCTCATACTGCGCTCGTTGGAGGCCATAAATGAGACCTTAAAGGAGCAACAACTAGCAAGGACCGAAGTGGAACCCCCACCATATGGAACAGGTAATCCAGAAGCATTGAGGGATTCAGGCAGAGGACCTCTACCTGAGGACATCACTTGAGATTGCAAAAGATCAAACTTTCAAAGTTTTTCGGGGGTCACGCCAGTGAACACATGGAAGCATGGTTGGAAGGCATGACAAGGTGTTTTTCCTTACGGGACTATGCGTCCAACTCAAAGGCGAAGATAGAAAATTTTCAGTTAAGAGACAACACCTTGAACTAGTGGGGAAACCTAGAAAGACAACTCCATCTTACCCCAAACACAGTATCTTGGGAACTTTTTGAGGAGAGGTTCCGAAGGAAATATCTACCGGCTTACTATGAGGAACAACAGGTAGGGGCATTTCATGCCCTAGTACAAGGAAACAAAACTGTAAAAGAATATGAGATTAGATTTATGGAATTGGTCAAATATGTTTCGTATATGGACAATGAAAAACGACAAGCAGAGCGCTTCGTCTATGGATTGAACCCTAAGATAAGAGCTATGGTGCGGATGTGAAAACTGTCTTCGGTAGTGGAAGCTGTGGAAAATGCTCGTTATGCGGAGGAACACATGAACTTAACTGGAGGTACGAGACCAACCTTTCCGCATTGTCCGAGATTCATGGGGAAGGCCCCTAGGACATTTCCCAGGGGAGGGGGATCAAGGCCACCTCCATATGGTAACAGAGTCGCACCAAGAATAGTAACCGTAGGGATTTTAATGGTAGTGAGTGCAGCATCTCGTTCTTCACCAACGACACAAACAGGTCCATGGACATCTCAGGGAACAACTAGTAGGAGCAGGGGTTCCAGGGGAAGGAACTCATTTCAGAGACGGTCACATAACAATGCAAAGGTTCAATATCATGTTACCTTTTCGGGGTGCAGAGGACCCCATTACCAGCGTGACTTCCCAGAGTTACAATCAGGGTTTGTGCATAGAGAAGGAAAGGCACCGATGGGAAGAGCAAGTAGCAGCCACCAGATTTACGCAATGGTTAATAATCGCTAGGCCGAACATCAATCCATGGTGGTGGAGTCATCAAGTATTCTAAAACATACCAATGTTAAGATTTTATTTGATTCTGGTGCGACAAATAGTTTCATTTCACCTTCAACATTAGAAAAGAGTGGGTTGGTAGCCTACGAGCACAATGACTTTAAACAAATCGAGATGGCTTCAGGGGAAAAACAAATGGTAGGACCTAGCATTGATAATTGTATAGTAGACCTAGGAGTGTGTACTACCAGGTTGAAGGTATACGTCACTTCTCTCGGGGCATATGACCTAATCATTTGAATGGATTGGTTAGTAGCTCATCAAGCTTTGGTAGATTGTTTCGCAAAAAGGGTGCTCTGTCTAGACGACGAAGGAAGGCCAGTAGAGATCTAGGGTGTACAAAGAAAGGTGTCATTACGCTTTATATCAACTATGAAGATTAATCGATGCTTGAGGCAAGGGTGTCGACTATATGTAGTGGAAGCAGTGAGAGAAAGGAAAGGACCTTCATTAGATCAGTACCTGGTATTGTCAGAATTTAAGGATGTTTTTCCAAACGAGTTACCAAGGTTACCTCCTGAGAGGGAGCTTGATTTTACTATTGAGTTAAAACTTGGTGCAGAACCAATTTCCAAAACTCTGTATTAGATGACAGTGCCAGAACTTTGTGAATTGCAAATGTAGTTAAAAGAGTTATTGGACTTAGAGCTAATAAGGCCCAGTGTTTCACCCTGGGGTGCACCGGTAATTTTTGTAAAGAAGAAGGATGGATCCTTACGATTGTGTATAGAGTACAGGGACTTGAATTTTTCTACAGTGAAAAATAGGTACCCAATGCCACGAATAGATAACCTCTTCGATCATATGAAAGGAGAAGCGGTATTCTCAAAGATCGATTTGCAATCAGGGTATCATCAGTTAAGGACTAAGGAAGGTGATATCCCAAAAACTGCCTTTCGAACCCGGTTTGGACATTACGAGTTTGTCGTAGTACCTTTCAGATTGAACAATGCTTCAGTAGTATTCATGAGCCTCATGAACGACGTATTCCAGAAGTACTTAGACCGTTTTGTACAAGTCTTTCTAGATGACATCCTCATCTATTCCAAGAATGAAAGAGAACATGAGGAACACTTACAAGTGGTGTTGTCCTGCCTTAGAGAGAAAAAATTGTATGGGAAGTTTTCAAAGTGTTCCTTCTTCCAAAAAGAAATTCACTATTTAGGTCATATAATTTCCAGCAAAGGAATCTCTGTGAACCCAGAAAAGGTAAAGGCCATTATGGAGTGGCCAGTGACAAAAAATGCCCATGAGGTGAGAAGCTTCATGGGGCTAGCAGGTTATTATCAGAGATTTGTGGAGGGGTTCTCCAAAATAAAGAAACCCATCACCACTTTGCAGCACAAGGGTGTTAGGTATGAATGGATAGAAGAATGTGATAGTGAATTCATCAAGCTTAAGAGGTTACTAGCTAGTGCACCAATTCTACGAGTGTCGTATATGTAAAAGGACTTCATAGACTGCATGGATTCCTCGAAGAAAGGGTTGGGGGGTGTGCTAATGCAGGATGGAGGAGTGATAGCTTATACATCAAGGAAGTTGAAGAAACAAGAAGAGCTATATGCAACTCATGATTTATATTTGGCAGATGTAATGCTAGCTCTGAAACTTTGGAGGCACTATCTTGTGGGGTGACACTTTGAGCTCAAAACGGACCATCAAAGTTTAAAACATCTCTTCACTCAAAGCGATCTGAATGCTAGGCAAAGGCAATGGAGTGATTTTATGAGTGAGTATAATTTTGGTATTTCATACATCAAGGGAAAGGAAAATGTGGTTGTAGATGCCTTGAGCAGGAGACCACGTGTCTTCTCCTTGATACCCTTAAAAGTCAATTTGAGAGAACATGTGTTGACGCAACTCCAAGAAGATAGTTGGTATTTAAAGGTTACTTCAAACCTCTAGAGTGGGAGGTAGTTAGACCCAAAGTATGAAGGATATATTTTGGAAGCCGACGGACTATTGAGATATCGGGGAAGGATGTACATCCCTGAAGATGGGGATATTCAAAGCATCATACTGAAGGAAGCCCATAAATCACTTTATTGTGTGCATCCAGGTGTGAAGAAGATGTAGGTAGACATGAGGAATCTTTTCTTCTTGCTAGGCATGAATCATGATGTAGTCCATTTCGTCACCAAGTGCCTAGAGTGTCGACAAGTGAAAGCCGACCACCATCACTCGGCAGGCCTCCTAAAACCACATGATGTTCCTATTTCCAAGTGGGAAGTCATTTCTATGGATTATTTTGTGGGGTTGTCGCTCACATATCATAGACACAATGAAATGCTTGTGATAGTGGATAAGTTAACCAAGAGTGCTCATTTCATTCTGGTAAGAGACACTTACGATGTCACTGACTTGGCACGTGTGTTTGTAAATGAGGTTATCAGTTTGCACGGGATACCTAAGAAGATCATTTCAGATAGGGACTCCAGATTCACTTCTAGGTTTTGGACAAGTTTGCAATCAGCATTGGGGACTCAGTTGAACTTAAGCACAGCTTATCATCCTGAAACAGATGGGAAAACTGAAAGGGTAAATGAAGTCATGGAAGACATGCTTAGGATGTATGCCATGGATAATCACACCCAGTGGGAGAAGTACCTACCTCTGGTAGAGTTTACCTACAATAACAGTTTTCATAGCTCCATCGGGATGCCACCCTACAAAGCCCTGTATGGAAGGCCATGCAGAATGTCGTTGAGATGGGATAGACTAGAATACTGAGTAACAATTGGGCCAGAATTGATTCAAGAGATGGAGGAATAGGTGATTCATATTAGGCAGAGACTAAAGGAAGCACAGGATAGGCAGAAAAGTTATGCGGATGCACACAAGACCGACCGAAGTTATGAAGTAGGAGACCAGGTTTTCATTCGTATCAAGCCTAATAAGAGTACCATACAGTTCGGGAAGGGGAAAAAGTTGTCACCTCGATTTATATGACTGTTCAGAATCCAAGATAAAATTGGACCCATTGCCTATCGTCTCGTACTGCCACCCCACTTGCATAAAACTAATAATGTTTTTCATGATTATGTTTTACGTCATTATGTTGCTGATGAATCAAATAAACTAAATTGGAAGGAATTGCAGGTATCAGACGTGGGAACCCTCACGGTAGAACCATTACGCATATTGGACCATAGATTCTAACAGCTCAGGAATCGTCTGGTAGACCAAGACGTGTGATGATGACTATCAGTTTCATGTTGGGGAAGCTTGGTCAAGATAGTGACACTTCCGCTTACGGGTTCTATTTGGAGTTAGGTCAATATAGTTGATGCTCCAAGATAGTCCAACAGAGGAAGGATAGGATTGGAGATGGAAGTGAGTTAGGGAGGAAGGATGAGTAGAAATAGTTGAGAAAGTATGGAGATTTGTCTGATGGTGGAATTTAATGTTTTCCCTTCTAAAAAGAGAATGTGTATATATGAATATTCATAATTAAGTAACTAAACCACAGTTGTCTAAATAAAATTGTGGAACTAGATAATAGTAATTAAAGGATTTCGCAAACATTTGATTGGTTTATGGTCTTTTATAAAAGAATGGTCTTGTCGATTGGATTGGATGCATACATAAATTACTATAAGAGTGATAGCTATTGATTATTAGTACATGCATGAGACTTGTATGTACCAGCTACACATGCATTTCTTGTACATGTACACTAGTATGTATGATTTTTCTTGGCTTACTTACTAATAGTGTCGGTTAATTGTCATGAATGTGTGAACCATGTTTCTTTTTCTTTGTATCATGAGATACCTTAACTTCGGGCCGAAGTTTCCTAAAGGGTGGGTGTATGTAACAACCCTGGTTAAATAGATGCTTAGGGATTATTAAGTAAAATTAATTAGATAATTAATTGTCTTAATATGATTTTAGTTAAACAATGATTAGTATTAATAATATTAATTAATTACTTTTTTATTAATCAATTGACTCATTAAAGGTTGTGTAGTGAATTAAAGGGGCTTAATAATTTTAATTTATTTAATCAAATACTTTACGTATGCAAGGGGGAAATGAAGCATTAAATTAAGGATAAGATAATAAAGAAGGGGGATAAGGTAATAAAGGAGGAGATAAGGAAATTAATGAAGGGGAGGAGAGTCGGTGAAGGGGGAGATATGACGGGGAAGAGTCCTATGGGAGAGGGGGCATTATTTCTTTGGGAGGGAGAATTATTGGAAGGGAGAAGACTGTATGTCTGGTTTGCTTATTTTTATGGTGTTGGGAGTTTGGTTTTGGGGTTTTTGAGAATCATTGCAAAGGGCACCAGGTTTCTGGGGGTTTTAGGCATGGGGGCCAAGACTCCTTTCCGTATCCTGGAGCTAGGGAGCTCGATAGGCTGCTCCTAGCTGGCTGGGAGGTTAGATGGTTTGGGCATGGTTTGTTCAGTGCATCAGGCTGGGCAAGGAAGCAAGGAAAGGACAACCAGATCAGCAGGAATTAGCATCAGAAGGAGGTATTTTAATTATGAATTTTCTGAGTTATATTCATGCTGTGGATAAATTTTAATTTCTGTTGAATATTTATGCTTATATGATTGTGAATGAATTATTTATGCAACGAGAAAGGAATTATATGTTTAATTGTATGATTTTTTTGGATTTAATTAAATTAGGTATCTACAATTTTCATGAACATAGCATTGTCATCGTAATGTCATGCAAATATCCTTCCTTCATCATGTGACAAATAATTCCAAATGTCACTATCTGAATTTCATCCATAGTCTTGGTCAACCATTGTCATGGTCAACCATGGTCACCTATGGACAATAAAATTCAAACATCGTTAACCATTGTCGACCATGGTCAACCATATTCAATCATGGTCATGGTCAATGAAGGTCAACCATATTCAATCATGGTCATGGTCAATGAAGGTCAACCATAGTGAAGGTTATCCATAATGAATGTGAGCCATAGTGAAGGTCTACGGAAGTTAATCATGGTCATGGTTATTTTCATGGTCAACTAAAAGAAACCATGCTCATGGTGATCCATAGTTGAACACAACCATTTTCAATTAATATATTAATGTATTAGTACTTTAATAATGTATTATTATTTTAATAGTGCATTTATTAAGTTATAAAATATGGATTTTCCCCATGCATTGATATCAGTCCACAATAGGAAACAATTGCTCCAGTTTTCCCCTTGCTATCCTCAGCCATATTTTGTCTCTTTGTTTTTGCACAATTTTTTTGTTATAGGGAAAGAGAATGTCGGTGATAGTGGTTGAGGGAGTTCTCAAAGGAAATCCTAGAAAAAGTGTGTGGGTGTAGAAAAATAAGGTGGATGTGGAGATCACAGAGATCATGAAATATTGCGGTAAAACCTTTGTTGGGAGGTTTAGTGGTAAGACGGTAAAGGTGGATTCATTGGCCAGTTGGTTTGATCTCCATTGGGCTCAAGTATGAGGATATTCTTTGAATTTTTATATCCTATTCTGAGGTTGGTTGTGTTTTATCCTCCGTTCAGAAGAATATTGTAGGATTTTATTATGTAAAAATTGGAAATGGGATCCGTCGGGGCTATCCCTTCAAACTTGGATTGTTTATTTTGGCTTTGTGAGGGATTCGGTGGTCATTATTCATGCTTGGGATATTTTTTTGTGGCTTCCCTTGGATTTCTATAACTCTGCATCTTTAGAAGCTATCGTCAATAGGCTAAGGAAATTTTTATTTTCTTGAAACTTAATTGGGAATCCAAAACTAACAGGAAGTGGGATTGGATCATGGTAGAGGTGGATATTAGAGATGTCTTGGTGGGGGACTGATAAATTATGAAGCAAGAAATACAGAGAGAAAGAATAGAACAAAAAATAGTGTATTAGAATATAAGAAGAAAAGTACAAAATGATTACATGAAGAAGTGTTATGCAAAGGGAAATAGTTGAGCTAAATAGGCTCAAGCAAATCAAGAATAGAAAGTACAGCTGGCAGTGTACAGTCATCCTGTTGAGGTTACATTATATTTAACACTCCCTCTTAAAATCAACAGTTACAAATATTATCATTGATTATGCCCAAGTGTTGTCTCTGAAAATCAAAAACCAATTTTCCTAGTGGCTTTGTAAATATATCACCAAGTTGATCTCAAGAACCACAGAATTGTAGTACAATATCACCATTATTGACTAGCTCATGTATGAAATGAAAACGAGTGTCAATGTGTTTTATTTTCTTGTGAAACACGTGATTTTTAGATAAAGCAATTGCTGAAGTATTGTCACAGAAAATAGGAGTTGGATCCTTTTCTGTATGTGACATATCTTTCAATATTCTTCTTAGCCACATAGCTTGACAAGAATCAGAGGTAGCAGTGACATACTCTGCCTCTGTAAAATATATTGAGACAATTGGTTGCTTCTTTGATGCCCATGAGATCAAGTTTATGCCCAGGTGAAAAGCATGTCCATATGTGCTTTTCTTGTCATCTAGGCTGCCTGCAAAATCACTGTCTGTGTAACCAGATAGTTGATTACTATCAGATTTAGTGTACCATAAGACAAAATTGAGAGTTCCTTCAACATATCTCAAAATTTATTTCGCCATTTTCCAATGAGAATCGTTGGGGGATTTCATGAATCTAGAAACAAGGCTGGCTGCATACATAATGTTAGGCCTAGTTGTTGTAAGATACAACAAAATTCGTACTAAACTTTTGTATAGGGTAGAGTCCACTGTAGGGCCTTCATCTTTCTTGCTCAATTTTGTGCCTAGAGTTATAGGGGTTTCTGCTGGATTGCATTCTTCCATGTGAAATATTTTGATGATGTATGTTGCATACTTTTGCTGACAGACAAAAATGCCTGTGGTTGATTGATCAACCTCAATCCCTAAAAAATATTTCATTATGCCAAGATCTGTCATCTCAAACTCAGATTGCATGGCATGTTTAAAATTTGTTAACTCAAGATTTCCAGTATAGATGATGTCATCAACATATAAACATACAATCAAAATTTTACTGTAGTGATCTATTTTGGTGTAAAGAGTTGGCTCATTTTAACTTCTGCTGAAACCACTTTTGATCAGGTGAGTGTCAATTCTACTGTACCAAGCTCTTGGATATTGCTTTAAGCCACACAAGGCTTTCTTCAATCGATATACTTTGGTTGGGTGCTCTTGGACTTCAAATCCAGGTGATTGATTGACATAAACTTCTTCTTCTAAAAAACCATTCAGGAATGCTGACTTGACATCCATATGGTATACTTGCCATTTGTGTTGGGATGCTATGGCCAATAGAGTTCTTACAGTGTCTATTCTTTCTAATGCAACAAAAGTTTCACCATAATCAGTACCTGGTTGTTGTGAGAATCCTTTGGCAACAAGTCTTGCCTTGTGTTTTTCAATCTGCCCCTTTTCATTGAGTTTAGTTTTGTAAACCCACTTGACACCAATACTCTTCTTGTGACTTGGCAAATCAACAAGATCCCATGTCTTTTTTTTCTCAATGGAGTCAATTTCTTGGTTCATGGCTTGAACCCAATGTGGCTCCTTAGCTTCTTCCTTAAAAGATGTAGGTTGATATGAAATTAAATCAAAAAGGTTGTATTGTTTAAAGTCATCCAACTGCTGATGGATTTCTCTCAAACTTTGAGTTCTCTGATTTCGAATTTCATAGGATGAGTCTCTGCTGGAAGTTGAGTTATCTTGAGAGTGTTCAGGTTCTCTTTGTACCTGCAATCTTGGAAAAATAGTTTGAGGTACTTGTTGTCTTGAATTTTTTGTGTTTTCAGAACTTGGCAATAATGTATTTTGACTGTCCATTTGTTGATTTTCTGAATCATTCTAGAATTGATTTCCAGAAATTTTACATCTCTGTTGAGAATTAATTTCTTAGAGATTGGATTGTAAAGCCTGTAAGCTTTAGATGTTTCACTATATCCAGTGAATATACATTTCTCACTTCTATCATCCAATTTCTTCCTTAATTCGGAAGGTATGTGAGTGTATGTTATGCATCTGAATGTCCTTAGATGCACAATATTGATCTTTGTCCCACTCCATGCTTCTTGGGGGACTTTCATCTTTAGACTTGTGGTTGGAGATCTATTCAAGAAATAAACTGAGCATGCTACTACTTCATCCCAAAAAATATTTGACAAACTTTTCTCTTTGAGAAGTGTTCTTTCCATATTCATTATTGTCTGATTTTTTCTTTCAACCACTCCATTCTATTGTGGAGTATACCTAGTTGTTGTTTTCATGATAATTCCTTGTGATTTGCAGAAATTTGAAAATTCTTTGAAGTTGTATTCTCCTCCTCCATCTAACTTGAGTGCTTTGATATATTTGCCACTCTGTTTTTCAGCTTCTGCCTTGAATTCTTTGAATTTTGCAAAAGTTTCAGACTTGTGTCTGAGAAAATAGATCCATATTTTTCTGCT
>JZKD02S2367449.1:374076-401351 GCA_000966675.3 Picea glauca | reverse complement strand
TACTGAAATTGAATTCAACAGAGTAATAAAACCTTCTTTACAAACTTGAATTTCCCCAATAGATATTTTACAAAACAGAGCAATGAGTCTCTGTGCATGCTCCAGGAATTGAATTTCGAGCTTTCCCCTCTTGATCTACATTCAAGCTTCCTCCTCTTAGAGCTCCTATAACTCTGTGAGCTAAACTTCTAAGAGAACCTAGCTACCTAACACAACACTCAGGACTTGTATTTATTTACAATGGAAAAATCTGTTTTCAGATCCTATGATTAAGGAACAGAGTCCTTAATAAACTCAACTGACCCCTACGAGTCATCAGTGACTCACTAACCATTAACAAACACTATCTCATCTTTTACAAGTGGAAAGGATCTAGAATCCTTGCCCATTATCCAAAATAACAAATTACACAAGTGTGAGACCCTAGGTCTCCTTTGATTCACTCAACTTTGATGAAGTCATGGGTGACTTCATTTTCATGAGCCTATGCTCCTGCATCAATAAGGACTGGAATCAACGGTCCAGATTCAATATTGAGTTGAGATTAAATCACGATTTCGCATATCGTGATTTCGAGAGGTTAGGGAACATCGTTCCTTTGACTCTCCAGTCAGCAAACTGGCGATCTATCCCCACATGTCCTACCCATAAATGGACAGTCCTCATTCTTTCAGAATTTTGTATGCCCACTTCTCCTTATACTTTAAAGAGCGTACAGGTTCTCCTTGATCCAACGATGATCGGGTCCTGCACTTGGATCTAACGTCTGAGATCTGCCCTCCTCTTCAGTGTGTTCTTATTGTATACATTCAGATCTGACGACCCTCATTCTATCAGGAATTTGAAGAGGATCCAACGAATAGAAATGCTTCTCAAACCTTACAGGCCTACCTCTTCAACATGCTCTTATTCAGATTTGACGGCCATCGAGAATTCAGAGAGAGATCCAATGAACACGGTTGTTGCTCTTCCCCGATTATCACTACACCATTGATCATCGTTGTTGTACTCAAGACATTATCACTACTGTACTTGCCATCAATGACAAGTATATGCTACCTGTAAAACATGTGAACAATCCTCTATACATTCTTCCTGTACTCATGCCATTCGCTGTCTGTTAAATATTTGCCAACAATTTTCTCATCTCAAGCCTCGAGGACAAGGTTGTTTTTAAGGGGGCGGACATGTTAGGGTCCTAACCTGCACATAGGTAGAACAATATATTCGAATGTAATAAAGGTCAATATTAATAAGGCCTTTCAGTAAAATAGAATAAGGTGAATGTAAGAAGACCTAATAGAAGCTTCCGCTTCTAGAAGGATCTTCCTCTAGATGCTTCTTTTTAGTATAAATAGGAGTCAAGGGTATGAGAACCCTAGCTTGGATATTATTGTAATAGAGATCTGATCAACTGGAGGTTGCCCCCTCGAAGAGGCATGTGAACATTGCTTTCAGATTCAAAGTGCTATTTTTGTTGTTATTCTTATATCATTTCAGTGTTATTGTGGTGAATGATTTGGTTATATTGTTGTTATTCTGCCATTACTAGCATTTTATTTCTGTTCTGCATACATTTTATATCTTGTATATTATAGGGGAATAGTTCTTGAACCCATAAGCCCTAAGTGGAGGCAAGGAATTGAGATTAACTCCAACAACCAACCCTTAAAACCCTAAAAATTCATTTGATTTGTTTTAATGTCATATAAAAGATAAAAATACAAAAGATAAACCATCAAAAATCTTGGTGTGCTACCTAAATTCCCTTAAAGGAAATTTCAGTTTATTCCTCCATCGTGCCAACCCTAAAACTCTCACTAGTGCCAAGATCAATGCCAAGACTATTGATGAAAATTGGAATCACTCAGCGAAACAATATGTACTAATCCATCCCAGGGCCAATGAACTTTTCAATTACTTCCTAATTAACTTAGTAAGCAAATGAAGAGTTATACATTTAATTATCAATCCAGGGCTCATATGGAACTTGTAAACCATTGTGCACAATTTATGCAAGAAGACTGTTCTTTTCACTATGACATTGTAGCACTTTAATGTTAGAATCCAAATTCAAGATACTTTAATTAAGTCACCAAACTATGCTAGGGCCTAAGTTGCAGGAAAGTAAATGATACACTAGCAGGAAATTGATATCACTCTTGCGGAAATTAAAGCACTCTTACGAAAATTGAAATCACACTTGCTAAAATTGAAATCACACTTGCGAGAATTGAAATTACACTTGTAGAAATTGAAATCACACTTGAGAAAAATTAAATCACTACTTGCGAGAATTGAAATCACACTTGCTGAAATTAAAACTATGCTATGGTCTATTGGTGACTTGCTTGAGTATGATGAAGATCTTGTATCTTTGCGACAATGAAGTGTTTGTTCATTCAATACCAATCTCGATATATTGGGGACTAAATCTATCAGAAATAAGAAAGAAAATAAAAGAAAGTGCATCTGGAAGTAGATTTGTAGCAATGTGAATTGCAACAACAAAGATATAGAACAAAAAAAGAATCTCATACTTGAGTTACATCAACGCGAGTTGCAACAACAAAACTATGTGTAGCAGAAGCTATGAAGACACGAGTTGCGACAATGAAAATTGCAAAGTCATCTATGATTGTAACTTCACAAAAATATGAATTGCAGTTTAAAACTAGAAAACCAAACCACACATGGGTTGCAACACTGTTATGTGTATCTAGAATTGTAGAAGACATAAGGACTATGCAATCAAATGAACTACGCTACTATTTTGGAATGGAAGCAAATAAAAAAATGTCTATGAAATACGAGTAACGCTACAAATATGGAGTTATAACAATTAAAGGGAAATACTGATTAAATAAATTGAACAAATTGAAATACTAATCTCTAGATTTATTGTTACAGAAAGTACCTGGCTAAGGAGGGGAAAAGGTATTGATCTA
The DNA here is from genome assembly GCA_000966675.3 of Picea glauca. Taxonomy (NCBI): domain Eukaryota; kingdom Viridiplantae; phylum Streptophyta; class Pinopsida; order Pinales; family Pinaceae; genus Picea; species Picea glauca. The sequence continues at coordinate 398,403 of JZKD02S2367449.1, read as the reverse complement.
TTAAACCAAAATCAAACAATAACCATTACATCAAAACACAATGAAATTAAGAAAGAAAATTATATTATTGAAGTCTGAAAGATACAATAGCAACAAAATGTAATTTCCAGAATAATCCCCCCCCTCTCAGCTCCAGGGAAGATGACGTTTTTATACAACATGACTACTATCTAAAATTATACAAACAATGGATGGACAACTGTGAGAATCTGGTTGTTCATCTGATTACAAATATTTTGTCAAACTTTATTCGGAATTGGGTGTGTGTTGACTCGATAGGAAAACTAATTTCTCGTTTAGTCACCCACTTGACTCCAGTCACCTTTATTTATGAAGATTGATTCCCAAATGCCAACTGCAACATTGATTTTTGTGCTGGTGAGCTTTATTTGGAGTCATAAAAATGAAAAACATGCTTGGAGTTGCAAAAACTATGAATGCAACTTGAGTTGCAGCAATTGGTTTGTGCGCAAAATTGTAGCAACTTGCTTTGTGCCTGAAACTGCATCCCTTGGAGTTGCAGCAGAGAGGTGATGCAACCACATTAAGGTGTTATAATTACTATATTCTCCTGTGTATCAATATTAGTAACTAAAAGTAACGAGTTCATTTTAATAATTATGAAAAAATAGCGTAATAATGGCATACAGGGAAGGATTTATACCTTAGTGATAAGTAGGGAAATTGGATAGAGGAAAGATAAAAAAGGAAGTGACTAACAAAAATGTTAAGCAAAAGGGTATAGACGTGAGATGAAAGTATGCCATTTTAGACACCTGTCATCTCCCCCAGCCCAAAATTGTTGCATGTCCCCATGCAACCAACAATCACTCAATGTTAGAGAAGTTAGGGTGACCAAAGGAGTCATTGATACCACATAATATCGATTCTACTGCCCCCTTCTTTTCACTGATGTCCTATTGTGCTGAAACTCTTTTGATATCTTGTTATGTCTATGTTTGAGTGGCCTTATATACTAACATGAAATGTTTATCTTGAACAACTACCTCTTTTGTCTCTTTGATTTCATTCTTTTGTTGTGAGTAGGTGAAGGGCCCCTTGGAACAATAGGACTTGATGCAAGGTAACCTGATTTCTCAAGTTCCCTATGTTCCTGAATCTCTTCTTCAAGAATTTTTAATTTGATCTTAAGATTCAATTTTTTCATCCTTAATACTCTATTCTATCTGACTAGGGATGCATAAATTGGTAGAGAGTGAGGGATGCTTACCCATCTGAGACTAATTGGAATATAATCCTATGACTGTGGCTCCTTCACCCCTTGGTCTGGTACATCAACTAAACCATCTCCACAAGAATCACTTGGTGGAACCTCCTCTTCTTCCTATTTTTCTTCATCTGAATTGTGTGAGTGGGTGGACCGTTCCCCTGGAGAGTCTCCTACTAGTTCTTGTGTAACAATAGGGGCCTCCAGTTCTACTTCTTTCTTCTCCTCTAGAGTAGGAGTATTTGATTCATCAATAGTGCCTCTTGTTGATTCAACAAGATGCATTGTTTCTTGTTTGTTTTCCTCTATTATGCTTACTGTTGTATCAACGAGGACTTCCAACTCCTTGACGTATTTTGTATTTCCATATTGTTTTGGATTCTCCATCTATGGATCTTGAGATCTGGGAGATTGTGCTAGAGGAGTGATTTCTATTATTTTTTGTGAAACAACAAAATCTTCTTCCTTTTGTTCCTCGTTTACTTGTGTTGGGTCCTCTTTCTCTGTTGGAGCTTGTTCTTGAGTAGGCCTCTCCACTAGTTCTTGTGGGTCAGTGGAGGATTCCACCTCTTCTTCATCTGAGTATGTTGTCAGGAGAGTGCCGAGGTCTTTGCTAAGAGTGCCTTGGTTTGGTTCTTGTTTGTCAACTAATACCTCTTGGGAATATAGGTTAGTATCCTCCTCTGGTTCTTGTGTATTAGGGGAGGGTTCTACTTCCTCTGTTTTCTTTTACTCCTCCTCGACTTGTTCCTTGGGCTTGGCAGTTTGTCTCTTTTTACGCTGAGTTGTAGCCTTGTGTTTTGTTCTACATTTCTTCGACACATGAGGTTTCATTTTCTTAAACCCTCGAAGTCACTTTGTGGGTGTTTTTTTGGCCATTATTTCCACATCGTTGTGGCAGTTTGCTTCGATCGAGGTTGCATCATGGTGGGATTTTGAACTTCTTTTCTTTTGGGTTTCTTTGGTGGAATCGAAGAAGCTAGGCTTGTTGTGTTCGCGACATCGTTTTCCGGTGGAGGGGTTGCAACCACGGTTTTGTCTAGTCCCAAAAGTGTAGAAATTTCCTACTGGGATTCCTGAAGTGCAACAAATTCATTCTAATTGAGGACAACAAGTGGCTATACAATGTTGTTCCATTTGCAACCTTTTTTTTGCAGTGGATTCTCAAAAAATAAATTGATAAGGCTGTGATGTGATATGGCCTCCCTAGGGTTCTTCACCCTTTGGAGAAGCATTTAGATTGTCTTTAGCATCCTAAATGAGAAATACAACATCTTGATCGGTCAGTTGTGGTGTAGATGGTCAAGAGGTGAATGTGCTGAACGTAGACAGTGCCATATCAACCTTTGCTGGTAAAGTATCATTGAGAAAAGACATCCACATATTACCATGGGTGAGGTAGAGACCAATATTCAAAACTTGTACCTCTCTTTATTAATGCTTCTTTGACCTCGAGGAATTGTAACATGACTTCTTCCTGCAAATTTCTTTGGCTATAACATCTCTCACCTATGTGAGGTAACCCAGTGACTCCTAACACTATTTCTTTCGTGACCTCTACATGTGTTCCCGATACTATGGAGTTCTCAACTCTCTAATTTAGGTTGACTTCTAGAGTGATATCAAAATTGTATCCTGGTAATCGTAACACGTACTCCATCCATCCAGCATGTCCCATGATTTTCCTAGTGTTTTCATAAACCTCAAGCAACATAGATTCAATAGGCTCCTTGTGTATCAGTGATCCTCCCATGGCTCTTTTGTTTTGATAAATCTGAGTGTTCATGCTTGCATGGGATATGAAAATTATGGGGTGTTGATTTTGGATTTATAGAAATAAGGATGGTGGGTATGGAAACCATGAATATAGAAATGATTTTCTGATGTGGTGGTTATGGAGGAATAATATTAGACAAATTCCATTAAAACCTACTTATTTCAAATTCTGATAGGAACACGTACCTATCATGTCTTACTTTGAGTGGGTGTATGAGTACAACTTTGATCAAGTCACGATGATGGAGGATGAATTGTCATCAACCGTCCTAACCAGATTTGCAACGTCGTCATTTTCAGTTTTATCGATGGGAAGTGCAGGAATGATGATGTTGTGAAGTGAGATATGAAAGTGGATTCACAACAACGAGAGTTACAACCACAAAACTGCATCATTGACGACGTGTCTCCATAGTGTGGATAAGAATTACAACATAGGTGATGTAGGAGAAAGGTGTGAGTGAAAAGTAAAAAAATGGAATGAAGCTGCGAGTGGAGTTGCAGTGACGTGAGTTGGAGAAATGAAGCTACAACAATGAAAGTGAAAGGATTTAAATTTTTTAGAGGGAGGAAGTCACAACAACAAGAGTTACAAGGACAAAGATGCAGTAGGGACGATGCACTCAATGGTGTGGATACAAATCTTAACATCGATGGTGCATGTAAAGGGTGAAAAGTGGGAAGATGAAAGGAAGTTGCGAGTGAATTTTCAATGATGTGAGTCGCAACAACAAAGTTGCAATAGTCAAATTAGAAGGACCGAGATTTGAAAAAGGGAGGGAAATTGGGAGTAGAATTGGGGGTTTTGAGGAATGACGGAAGGATGCAAGTGGATTTGCAACTAAGAGAATGAGGGAAGGGATATTTGTAAAATATGAGAGGTTTGTGAGTTGAGTGACAACCAAGGGAATGAGAGGGGAGTTTGCGAACTGAAATTGCAAAAATGGGGAGTTGCAACAATGAGAATAACTGCAGAAAAGGGAGTTGCAACAGAGGGATTTGTAGCAAGGGGAATTACAAAAATGGGAATTGTAGCAATATGGGTTGCAACAATGGGAATTGCAACAACAAAATTTTGTAGCAACAAGAGTTGCAACAAAGGGAATTGCAACAAGAGGAATTGCGACCACAGTCAATGGAAACAACATCGTTATCCTCTGTGTATTCTGAAAAAGATTATTAGAAACAAATATGTCTTTATTAATATTTTATTGAGAAGGATCCTGAGATAACCAATACAGTTACCTTCTATATATTTTTTTGACTGCGCAAGCTAGGCTGGTTTTCACACTTCTTCCTTTTTTTTTTTTGGAACAAAATGGAGATAACCCAACCAAGTCTTGTTCATTCTAAACAAGTTCTAGATCACTATCAGGCCATTCATTTTTGATTTTCCTCAAAAGTATTCCTTTGATAGGGGTTGATGATATAAGCATAATGTATGTCCATTGGCAATTAGAGGAATTTTTTCTTCATATATGGTTCATAGTTTGATGGCCCCACTTTCGTATCCTCTATCAATATCATATGGACTGAACAATCTGGTGTGAAATTTTCCTATAAAGTCCTTAAACCTAGAATCAAATAATAATGCCCAGTCCCCATCCTTGAAATTCTTTTTCTTGATAAACTTATCATGTCATTTGGCCCTTTGGTGTTGTATAACTATGGCTTGGTGTAGGGCACCTTGTTGTAGCTCATCCAACTCATTGATTTGAAGCAATATTTGTTTCTGAACCTCTGATAGGTATAACCCAAGTTGTATTGTTGTTTTTAATGTCTAGATTCCCGTCTCAATGGGAAGGAGTAATATTTTCCTATATACTAGCTCGTAAACTGTGCATCCTATATTAGTCCTCCATGTGGTTCTATAGGCTCATAAAGATTCAAGGAGTCTATCGACCTAGTCCTTGAGGTGTGATCTGATGGTTTTGGTGATGATGGCCTCAAGGATATTGTTGGTCCCCTCTACTTGTCCATTTTCCTATGGATGATATGGGATCTTGTTGGTACCCTCTACCTATCCATTTTCCTATGGATGATATGGTGTTGTTACTTGATGCTTGATTTTGTAGTTATCCATCAAGTATCTGACAAGTCGTGATGTGAAATGAGTCCCTCCATCGGTCACTATCTCTCGTGGTATCCCAAACCTTACAAATATTTATCCATGGAGAAATTATACTATTGCTTGTTCGATTACTATTGGAAGTGCCTTTGCCTCCATCCATTTTGTAACATAGTCTGTATAAACGAGGGTGTAGGAGTGTCGATGGGACGGAGGATTTATTGGTCCCATAAAATCAATGGACCATTTGGAAAAATGTTCTAACACCATCTATGGTTGTAGTGGAATTTCATCCGCTTGTATGGGTCCACCCATGCGTTGAAAAATGTCACACCTCTTCACATATTCTTTGGTGTCCCTGAAAAATGGTGGGCCAATAATACCCCTGGTGGAGTGTCTTGTACCCAGTTATTTTATCTGCAAAATTCCCACACATGGCCCATCATGACAGGATTTTAGTATTTCATGGAATTCATCCTCTCATACATATCTTATGATAATCAAATCAGGCCCAGTGTAGAACAAACAACCATCGGTCCATGAAAATATTTCACTTTTTCAGACTAAAATTTGTCATTCTTTAGGGGTTAGATAATGCATAAGTTTCCCTGCAACCAAAAAATTAGAAATATCTACAAACCGCGGTGAGTTAGTAGACACTACAAATAGGTGTTCATCTGGAAAACAATATTCTACTAGAGCTTCTTTCTCATTATATGTTATTCGAGAAAGGAAGTCAACAACTACATTATCTTTTCCTAGTTTATCTAGAATGGTAATATCAAATTCTTGCAATAAAATCAACCATCTAGTGACCCTGCCATTGGTGATTGGTTTATTCATTAAATATTTGATAACAACATGATCAATGTGTAAAATCATAGGATATCCAGTAATGTAGTGTCTAAACTTGTTTATTGCATGAATAACATCGCGAATCTCTTTTTCAGTTATCATATAGTACATTTCTGTAGGTGAGAGATTCTTACTGACATAGTAAATTGCATAAGGGTCCTTTCCTTAGAGTTGTATGATAACAACTCCGATAGCGGTGTTTGATGCATCTATGGAAATGTGGAATGGGAGGGTCCAATCGGTCCCTCTTAGATCAAGAGCTTCAAATACTTTGTCTTTCAATTCATCAAGCGCATGTCGGCATGTCTCTGTCCTTCTTTGCTAAGTATAGAAAATAATAGATATGTGAAAGTTTTTCAATAAATCTATGGTAATATCCATCATATCCTATAAATATTTTTACCTGCTTCTGTGAAGTTGGTGTTGGAAAATTCGGTATTACCTTTACTTTTTCTGGGTCGACTTGAATACCTTTTTCTAAGATGTGATGACCTAGTACAATGCCATCAATTTCCATCTCGAAAAACTTTTCGTTACTAAGGGAAAAATTTGACTCCTTGCACCCGATCAACATCTTTTCTAGATTGGATAATACCTCATCAAATTTGTCCCTATATGTTGCGAAATCATTCATATAAATTTCCACACAATCATGAACTAGATCGGAGAATATACCTATAAAAACTCGCTGAAAGGTGGTGGGGGTGTTACATAAGACAAATGGTATAACATGGTAGGTGAATGTCCCCTAAGGACAAGTGAATGTTGTTTTCTCTTGATATTCAAGGGTGATTTGGATATGGTTGTATCGACTAAAATTGTAGAGGAAAGAAAAATACTTCTTTCCTGATAACGTGTCCAAGATTTAGTCGATAAACGATAATGGGAAGTGGTATTTAGGTGTTGCTTTATTTAATTCTATATAATCTACAAAAATTTTCCGTTTAGCATTTTTCTTTGGACCATGACAAGAGGGGAGACCCACTGGCTATTAGAAATGGGATAGATGAAGATATATGTAAGTAGTTTCTGTAGCTCCTCTTTGACTATGTCGTTAATTACCGGATTCATCGAGAGCTGAGGTTGAAAAATGGGTCTAGATCCTTCCTTAATATATATGTATGATGTGTGCACATGTCAGGATGGATTCCCTTCATGTCAGAGTAATCCCAGGTGAAGGCATCACTATGATTTTGCATCACTTGAACCAATCGCTCCTTTTGTTGTTCAATTAGTCCTTGGTTTATTTTCAAGTTTTTCTCTAGGCTAATTTATATGGTTTCTATAAGGGATCCTTGGTATTATTCTTGTGCCATTTCATTTTCAATGGGTGAAATGCTTGTTGAGGCTAGAGAATTATGATTTTCTGGTTTCATAATATGCTCGAGGATGTGCATGTTTCCCAAGGAAGAGGAAGAAGCTCAAAAATAATTAATTTCATCGTCCTCTATTTTATCTCTTATGGCTAGATATTGATCTATGTAGAGGACTTGATGGGATTCCCCCTCTTCATCATTCTCTTCTCCATCGATCCAAAGTGGTGTTTCTAAGTTTATGTTGGGTTTAGCGGGAGGGTAGAGGGTTAATCATTTGGTGGGTGTCCCATGTGAAATGGTCATGTTTCTTGATCGAAAATCGATGTAGACATCGACAGTGGCTAGCCAAGGCCATCCCAATATTAGAGGATACCCTCCCAAAGAGATTTTAGGTTGTAGGATACCCTCCCATGAATCCACATATATCACTACATCTTCTAGAATGCTCTCTAGTTTAATGGTTGATCAATCAATGAGTTAAATGATAGTGGGGGTTCCCTTAAGGCCTATAAGACCTAAGGCTTGCATGGATTTACGTGTCATAACGTTGATGGTAGCTCCAAGGTCGATTAATGTGTTATCGATAAGTGTATTTTTTATTTTCACATTAACGACTGGACTTCCAGAGTCAGAATATTTATCCAGAAGAACTCCCTCCATCATTAGGCCCGACTGTTTTCCCATGACATGAACATTTTGGGGATCTTTTTGTTTCCTACCAGGATTCCTCAAACAAACCTCTCATACTACTTTTGAATAAATCGATACATCCTTGATTGCTTGAAATAACAATATTTTCACACACACATTTTTGAGCTCTCCTAAGAAATAAAAATCAAGCTTTGTAAAAGATTTCTTTCTATTTAGCATTTCAATATAGGGCGGGTCTTGAAGTGCAGGGTGGGAATTTTTAGCTTTTGAAGGTTTTTGATATTGTTTTTGTTCTAATTCTTCATTTGGTACCTCCTCATTTATATATTCAATGATAATGCAAGGTTGGTCCTTGGTTAGAGTCTTCCCAGATCTAAGGTGAATATCGTTATAGTCTAGGGAAGAGATGGAGTAATTATGGTAGGTTGCAAGTCCTACAACTTGCATTGGTTGACCTGGCCTAACATTATTTGGTTTAGGGATGGGTTGTGCAGGTAGTTGTGGTCGAGGAGGGACAGATGTATATGCTTTCATTTGGGTGGGAGGAAGAAGTTGCATGGGTGGCTATGTAATAGGCTGTTGAGGTCCTCCTATAGTGGGATTTCTCCATCCTTGTTTCCATAAATAGTTAGGAGGAGGAGCTACCTATTGTTGTGTCGACATACCCCATGGTTGAGAAGCATATTGCATTGAAGGATTAGTCCAATATGAATTGAAATATTGAGATTTATCTTGGATCATACCTTGAGGTTTAGGTTTCCAGGGTCTCTTTTGAGAGACATAGCAAAATTATTCTAGGTCCTCGACTTTTTGATAGATGGCCTTTAGTCTAGGAAAGGATGGAAATTTGTGAGTGGCATGGTCCTCACTGCATATTATGAAGACCTTGATCTAATCCAACAAACATTCTATCTTTGGATGCTTAGTTCTTCACTTTTGGGAAAATATAGCCAACACTCATTCTATTTCTTCCTACTTCTTCTTTGTCTGTAGTGTATCCAGTTGGGAGCTCAGGGAACTAAGTATATCGATCTTAAATTCCTCTAACATGTTCTCTATTTTTCCCCTTATTACTCCACTTCGATCAATATTTCATGTTCTTTCCAATATATCTCTTGTCCCTTTGCTCATTTTAGATGTGCCTATGGGATATTTATGACAATGTTCCAAGATAATGCCATATTATAACTGCAAAACATCTCCCCTGCCCATAAGGTTGAGGATTTCTATATAGCCATCTCAAATGCCTCTTAGAAACAAGACACATTGTGTTTCAGGAGCCAAGTCTCCTTGCTTTTCTCTTTGCAGGTTATAAGTGAATCACTCAACGTAATCTTCTAGGATCTCGTCTTCATGTTGCAATATCTTGAAAAATTCCTCTCTTCTTTCTTTGTCTTTTCAGTAGTATTGTTATTTGTCCAGAAATTTCTTTGTCATATGGTCCCATGAGCAGATGCTATCCTTTCTGATACTCATGAACCATCATAGCGCAACGCTTTTAAGTGTGGTGGGAAAAATATTCAATTTTTGGGCGTCTGTCACATAGTTGTAGCTTCTTGAAAGTACATCAAACTTGAAGAGGAAGGTATCAATATCTTTATATAACCCATGAAGGTTTGGAAAATATGAATGAGGGATGTTCTTCATCTTGGTTTTCTCATCTGTTTCTTTGATTGGAAATATGAAAGTCATAGTTTCCTCCTTGACAACCTCATGAGCCATTTCTTTTTGAGGGATATCCTCTGCTTCCAAAGGTGCCTCAACAAAAGGGAATTCCTTTGAATGATATTTTTTGTTGTCTTCTCTTCTGAAAATGGAATCTTTGTGTGCAGAGACGCTTGTATAGTCTTTGATTCCTGAGGGGATGCTCTGGGGTTCTTCTTGGCAAGAAATCTTGTTGTAGGGGATAAGTAATATGGATGAATGGGATACTTTCCCTCTTGTGATTGACCTGCACTATTATCTTTTCGAGGGTTTTTGGAAGAGATAATAAATTTACCCTACTGCTATCTATATTTGGTCATAGAAAATAATAGAAAATCATCCTACAAATTACTGAAAATAAATCATAACATTTATTCTAGTGAAATGAAGAAAAATCCACACAACTAAACAACACAACTTTATTTTTTACAGTTCCTCGAAAACAATGCAAAAAATCATGGACTTTTCAATTACTTCCTAATTAACTTAGTAAGCAAAGGAAGATTTTTACATTTAATTATCAATCTGGATCTTGTATAGAACTTGTGAACTGTCGTGCACAATTTATGCAAGAAGAGTGTTGTTTTCACTACAACGTTGTAGCACTTTAATTTCAGAATTCAAAGATTCAAGATACTTTAATTGAGTCAGAAAACTATGTTATGGCCTAACTTGCAGGAAAGTAAATAACACACTAGAAGGAAATTGAAATCAATCTTGCAGAAATTAAGGCACTAGTGCGGAAATTGAAATCACACTTCCTGAAATTGAAATCACACTTGAGATAAATTGAAATTACACTTGCGGAAATTGAAATCACACTTGTAGAAATTGAAATCACACTTGCGAGAATTTAAATCACACTTGCGGAAATTAAAACTATGCTATGATCTTGTTATCTCCTCAAATAAATTGATGGAGATTTTGATTTTTAGGTGATAGATTGTGGTCCAAAAAATTTATTTAGGTATGTTAGAGAGTCTATTTTCTGTAAATAAACTTGGAAAGAACTTTTGATTTTTTTTTTTCAAGCAAAAGAGAGAATCTTAGGTTTCGGTGGTTTAGGCGAGCCTGAAAACCACTCATTAACCACCAAAAGCCTTCGTTCTAGGTAGTTAAGGGGGAAAAGCAAAAGCCCAGTTAACCACTGAAAAGGTTTCCATGGGAAAAAAGAAAAGCCCGTCCTTTCACATGAGCTATCTGTCAATTGGCATAATCATTTAGACATAACCACCGGAAGTCCATGGAGGTGGTGAGGTATGCATGTTATTATTGCATCTATCTGAAGATTGATACCTTGTTGTCCTTTTAACTACATTTGTCATTTCAGAATTAAGGCTCGACAGAGACACATAAACTCATGTGTGATTCTCGACTAACATAAGTGATTAGTCACATGGCTCCTCATTATCTCCAATTACTAGGATACAAATCCATTATGACCCTAATTAATCTCTGTTTTGATTCTATTAATTACCAATTCGAATCTGAGAGTCATTGTGACAGTCTTGAGCCCATGATTTCATCAAGTAAACACATACTCATAGGCCATAATCCTATTTTTGTGGTGATTTGCAAGTGGAGTTTGAGTTCAAAAGATGGTTATCGAGCCAATTGTCATACCAATCAAGCCAAGTCGAGTCATCAGGTAGTTTTAATTTCATACTGTTTCAATTTGATTTTATATCTCACCTAAACTTGAAATTTTCGGTTTGTATTCAGGCAGTCTGTTGTTTAGATTTGGTTAGTGGTTGAGCTATGCAATCATAACTCTGAGTCACCCCATCTCATTTGTTTTACTCTGAGTCATACTCCCTGCCACCCTAAATCATAGAGTCTTTGTCTCCTTGACACGAAGATTTTCCTAAATCACAGGTATAGGTCAACAATTACTAAATGCCAAAAGCAGGGCCAACCCTAAGGGATGAATTGGATGGAGTTTGGTACCTTGAGGCTCACCCTGAGGTGGCCGAGTTCTTCAAGCAAACTGGAGTCTATGCATATTGTGAAAAACTGGCAGATTTCCACCAACAGGTGTCTAAAACCTTTGCTATCTCGTATGATGGAAGAGAAACAACAGTGGGAATAGAGGGGTTTGTGGTTGATGATGCAGCCATAACTGAGTTCACTGGTCTCCCTAGAACAGGGGATTGTTGGTTCAAATCAACTGTGATTTCAAACATTGAATTTAGATCCTACCTACAGGCTCTGCACAAGGATCTTATATGGAGAAAATACATACCAATGTCTTATCTGGAACGTAAGTGGAAATCTCTCCTGAAGACAATCTTTGTCTATATCACCTGTGAAGGTAGATACAACAGGGTTATGATTTACCACTTTAAGCTATTGAACCATTTCACAGGTAGGTCTCCCATCAATTTTCCTTTCTACCTGCACAAATCTCTCACAAAAATGGCCAGACAAGTCAAGGCAAAGCCTACCAAAGTGGCTAGCAGGTTGTCACACCAAGGGTTGATTACACTCATCATTAAAGAGTCCTTGAAGAAGAAACAAGTGGACTGGAATTACTTCCTATTTTGGAATGAGTTCCAAACTAATTTTCAACAGAATGAAAAGGGGAAGAATTCTGCTGCTAAGAAGTCCATCACCCCTAAGAGCAGTCGAAGAAAAAGGAAGGCTATCTCACCTCCAAGAGAGTCGACAGAGCCATCCTCTACTAAAAGAAAAAGAACCAAAAGGAAATTACATTTTAGTAAAGAGGGTGAGCAGACCAAGGACCTCACTGAAGGAGATAACCCCTTGAACTTACCATATAGTGACTCAGAGCCAGAGCAGGAGTTAGCAGAGACACACGGTGATGAACATGCTAAGAAAGTTGTAGAAGATTATCCCAACTTTCCCTCACCAACTCCGCCAAATGAACATAGTCAACCATTAGCAAAAGCTTCTTCAAGCAAGCCCAAAGCATCCAAGACTCATAAAATCAATAAACTTCTGAAATAGATCTATGAGATGGAAGTTTTAGAAAGAGTCCTTAAAAAGGAAAATACAAACTTGACTGAAAGAAATGAAGAACTTTATAACATGAACCAAAGTCTCAAGGAAAAGCATGATAAAATCAAGGACATGAATAGGGTGTTGATAAGAGAGAAAATGAAGCTGTACATGCAACTTATAGTTTTGAGGATAAAGTTAAAAGAGTCTCAACCTCCAACACAGGATCAAACAAGTTTGGAAACTCTAGCCGAGTTAGCTACAAAAATGGTGGATATACCACAGTCTTCCACACAACAAGTTAAAGCTCGCAGATCTGTACGAGGAAGAGTTGCATCATCAAAGAGGCCTTGAACACTCAACAAAGCATCAAGGTAATCATTTTTTTCAATTTTGAAGTTTTGGACAAAGCTAAGTTTTAAGTGGTTTAGGCGAACATGACAACTATTCATTAACCACCGAAAGCAGAGCTTTCGATAGTTAATACACCCAGAATTCCTCTGTGTTAACCACCGAAACCTGTAATTGGCCAGAGAAAGCTAAATTTTGCACAGATCGAGGTTTTACTAATCCAAATAATTTGAAAACACTTGTAAGGGATAGATGTTGAATTATATAGTCAGATTCAAGATCCATTTTTGGTGTATAAGGATTAGAAAAGGTAGCTAAGTTGGTTTTGGGACCTATTTTGGTGGCAACAAATTAGGATTTTTGCACATCTCAAAAATTTCAAATTTTATCTCCTGGAAGAGTCATCAATTAGCCTTGGAAGGCTATTTTGCACTGCACAAGGACTCTACAAGATCTGAAGACCATGAAATAAGGAATTGACCTCATTTTGAGGATCATTCCTTATCTTTTGCAAGATAGTTTTGACTTTCTATTTTTATCATATTTGATCCATTAATTCATGATCTAGATACTGTGTTGTAAAAGCTATAAAGCTGAAAACAGAAGATGAACAAGAGGTTCGATTTTGAGTTCTATATTCTACTGTTTTTGTATAAAAGACATTTTCTTTAATATATCAATCCTGTAAGCTTCTTTCATTTGTTATTGTTAGACCCTCCTTCATCTTTGTCTATGCATATGAGTTGAATTCATTCTTTTGTCTCTGTTTAATGGTCCTATGGTAACTGTCATCTTACTTTTGACTGTTAAGCAAGAATCATAACCATCTTTGGCTAGTTTGTTGACCCATCATATATATGGTTTATGTATGTTTTGGTTAACCGATTGTTTTTCTTATCCATTTGTTATACAAATCTATCTGATAAATAGCTCTTGAAGGCCTTGTATTGCATGAATATAGTTAGACTATCTTGAAGATACAATCCAGAGATTAAGATATTCATCTTGATCCAAACCCACACCCATTATTGAGAAAATAGTTTCCAAAAAGATTAAGTTACCAGGCATCTCTGACTTATAGGCTAGGAGAGTTTCTTGGATTGATAATAAATTGGCGTCGTTTCCAGGGAGAAGAGATTGAAGCTCAACTTCCTTGGGAGACGACATAGATCTAGCTTTGATGATAGAAAAATCCTGGACATCATTTGGGTTGTAACCATCTATCTGGCGACTCCATTGGAATGAAGTGGCTCCGAAAAGAGCTCACACCAGGGTGAACCAAGAAGGCCCACTGGCAGCACCAATTCTAGACCCTGAGAAGATCATCAGTAGGGGAAAGGCTTTACAAAGATAGGCTTCCGGATCTGCAAAGACATCAAATCCAGGTATTCAAACTGACACTTCTTCTTTCATATCTAAAATACCTCTAGTTGAATCCCTTGCTACTGAAACTCATAGTTCTCAGAAAATTGAAATTGTATCCGAAAGATTGAAGGTTGAGGAGCCTTCAATTTCCTCTAATGTTACAGACTCTGTTTTTGAGCATGATATTACATCCAACCTTAAAGAGGTAATTACAGGATCCCCTTAGCAAAAAGAAACCTCTTCTTCTTCTTCTTTGAATTCCTCACCCACAAAGCCTATAGAGGGTGTTTTCTATACTCATACTAATCTGCCCGTTCTCGAAGATATTTTACATGATATTTCCTCTAAGGGAGAAGAAAGCTTAGCCTTATTGTTTGGTCAGTTTTACAAGGCCTCTTATTTTCCACCCATTTCTGAAATTTTTTCTCAAAGTGAAGTGAGATAATGATTTTTATTAAACTCAGCCATCCCATCTCAACCTTCATGTCCTGAAAATTTTTCTTTTGTATCAACCCCCAAGATTGCCATGGCTGTCCCTTTAACCAAGATGGAACAAATATTAGCAAATAGGTATGCTCCACTTGTCTTTCCCAATCCCTTATCTACCATTCCAAACAAAGATTATCAAAAATATATGCCAAAGTTTACCGGAGCTGGGGATTATACTACCGAAGAACATATAGAAGCATTTTATGCTTATGCTGGAAATATTAACATTTCAGAAGAATATGTGTGGACTAGATTTTTTGTGCAGAGTTTGGATGGCCAAGCCAGAAAGTGGCTCAAATAGCTACCAACAAATTCAATGACAGGTATTGAGCAACTACATGAGGTGTTCTAAAAACACTGGGGAGAAAGAAGATATCTTCTATATTACATTTTTGAATTCAGAAACCTAAGAAGAGAAGATGGGGAGTCGGTCTCAGACTTCATCAAAAGATTCAATAGGATGTTCGACAAGATCCCTGCAGAGATCAAGCCAAGTTATGCATCAACAAAGATCATATTTTCTGCTGCTTTTGATCCAGATTTTTGTTTAATCCTTAGAGAAAGAAGATCAACCACACTTGCTTTAATGCAAGATGCTTCTCTCAAAGTCAAATCAAATATTATGGCATCTAAGAAAATCAAAGGAAAAGTTGAGAGAAAGAAGTTTTCTATTGAGCCCCCTTCTTCTTCTAATATCAAAATGGAAAATATGGCCAAGATGTTGGGCAACTTGACATCTGAAATGTCAAAATTGAAGATTCAAAGTCAACAACCAACAAGGATAAAAGAGCCAAATGCTTTTGTCCCTAGAAATCCAAATTCTTTCCCTTACAGAAGGAATAATCAACAAGTCCATATCCTTTAGAGAGACAAGAATGCAGCTGATGATCAAAGAATTAGACCCCCTTTCCAAAATGCAATGCTAGAAGAGGAACAACAACTATCTCATGATGAAGTTGAAGAAGCAGATGACATAAATTGTTTTGGTGACGAAAATGATTCCTCCTTTTTGACACAAGTAGATTATGAAGAAGCCAAGATGGATCAGGAGATTCATGAGGAAAGTATTGAAGAATCTATCTATCAGACAGATGATCATCAAGGTTATAATTTAAGATCTAAAAATGCTGCCCCTAAACCATTGCCCGCTGCTCCTGTGAAGAAGAAAGTTGCTGCCAAGCAGCCTGCTGCTCCTGTAAAGCAGACCCCTATTTCTACAAAACAACAGTAGAAGCAATCTCATCCCCAAGTCAAGGAGAAATCTATCCTCATAGCTCCTTCTAATGAGGTAAAAACTTCTGACAAATCATCATACTCTTTCAATTTCGAATCAGAAATTCAGAAAGTAAAAATACCTATGCCATTGACCGAACTTATGAAGAATGACATTTTCAAGTCTACCATCCTAAAGTCCCTTGAACCAAAGACCTCTTCATCTACTGATTTTGTAAACTTACAAGATGACAAGCCAACAATAACTATAGGGCCTATGATAGAATATCGAGATGACTCTTGTCCACCTTTCTATATATCCCTAAATGTTCATGATAAGATCCTTCACAACTGCTTGCTTGATTCAGGAGCATCACATAATCTTATGCCCAAAGCAGTGATGGACGAGCTTGGGCTTGAGGTCAGCAAACCATATCATGATCTCTTCTCTTTTGACTCTAGGAAAGTCAGATGCCTTGGCCTCATAAAAGACCTTGTTATAAGCCTTGCCCAATTGCCAATGAGAAGAATGGTAATGGATGTCGTGGTTGCTGATATCCCACCCAAGTTCAGACTCCTCTTGTCACATCCATGGAGAAAAAGGTTAGGGGGTACCTTGCAGATGGATATTTTGTATGCTACGATCCCGGTGTTTGGAGGAGAGCTAAAAAGACTTTACAGAGAGAATCAACTTTCCTACATCATCAGTGATGCAAAAAATTCTATAAATCATCCTATTTATGCTGTAGACACAGACTTTGGCTCATGTATTCTTCAAATAGATGATTCTCAGTTAGCTCCTTTGCAGCTTGTGAAGCCTAGTGAACAACAAACTCATGAAAAAGGTGTTCCAGTTTGGACCATGTATTTTGATGGTGCTAGTACCAAAGATTCAATAGGTGCAAGGGTAGTTTTGATTTCTCCTTTGGAGGAGGCTATGCATTTGCCTTTTAATCTTGATTTCAAAACTACCAACAATATAGCAGCGTATGAGGCTTTGATATTAGGCTTAAACACAACCAAGGATATGGGAATTAAGGGATTAAAGGTGTTTGGAGACACAGATATCATCATACATCAAGTAAATAGTACTTTCCAAGCAAAGCATGTCAGATTGAAGGCCTACATGGATGAGGTATGGAAAATCAGGAATTCTTTTTCCATTTTTGACATTTCTTATATACCCAGAGATATGAATCATCTTGCAATTTTCCTTGCTGTTTTAGCCAGTCTTTTTATTCCTCCCATGCCTCCCAGGCTCAATTATGAAATCAAGTCAAATATAGACCATATTTGCTCGACAATATGAAATACTGGAAAGTTTTTGAAGATGATGATGAACTTAATAGATTTCTCCAGGTGATCTAAAAATAGAAGGCTGACTTGTTATGCTATGCAAGCACCCTCTACCTCATAAAATAAATCTTAACAGGACCTTGCTTCATGTGTTTAAATATGCAAGATATTTTATGTGTTCAGTTTATGGTTCTTCTTTGCAATGTGCATGTGTGAGGAATGTTCTTTTAAAAGATTAATCATGTGTTATAAATCAATACACAGCCATAAAAAGTGCAGCAAATAACACAACAAACTCACAACAATACCAAGATGATAAAGGATTTCCCCCTCTCTGGGCTACGTCTCCTTGAGCCTCCTTCAATGGATTTGGCTCTTTGGGATTAGTTTGTAAAATTCTCTTTACAAGTTGCTTCTCAACTCCAATGGATTTACAGACTGTACCATTGGATTCATAATACATAAAAACCCCAAATTTGACTGTAAAAACTCTGCAAATGGACAATGGCTCATCCAACAATGACCTCTTCTACAAGTGGCCTCCAAGCTTCCCTGAGCTTCAATGGAGTAAAAATACCTGCAGAGGTCCTCCAATGGATCTGAAACCTATCCCAATGTGTTCAGAGCATAATAAATAGTCAGAAATGACTATTCAGTCTCAGAAAATGGATATGTGCTCATCTGAGCAATGCCTCAAACAATGAGGGCTTCAAGCTTCATGGAGCTTCCTCAAACTTCAAATGTGAAAAACCTGCAAATGGGCTCTTCAAATGCCTGTGAAAACCTCACCAATGGACTCAGAACGTCCAAAAACCCCTAGCTGGGCTTTTACGGCTCCTGATTTGGTCAAAAACTCATCAAGTTATGCTTGCTGCCATTTTTCCTTTTTCCAAGCTCTGTTACAGGGTCGCCATATTGCACCTGTGGAAGCTGAACCTAGCTCCAGGCGTTTTTCGTGCCAAAACCTAGCACCCACGCGCGTTCCCAAAATTGGTGCAAACTGTCGCACCGTTAGCGCGACTATAGCCCCCGAGGACGGAGGTGTTGGGCGCATGGGGGGCCATATGGCCACGTTCCCCGCACCAAAATAGGCCCTCGTTTAAACAAACCACTGTTGAATTGACATGTGGGTGTACGGTGGCATAACCGTTTGAAAACCCAATGGAAAAAAAAAATCCGCGCGCATAAACTGCATTACACCGGTTACAAACCCGGGTTCCAAACCCCCGCGCACCATATTACAATATGTGGTTACAAACTATGGTGTTGAAAATCGCGCGCCATATATAATATATATTTAAAACCAAACTTTGGTTCAAAAATCCACGCATATATTTAACACATATCACAATGCATAGAATCGTATATGTGTTATGCCCAGCGCTCATATTTACAGTGGTCACATGATGGGGCGCCCAAAACCGTGGGCTTTAAATTTTACACACCGCGCCTTTTAATCGACGGAATGGTCACCTGCTTAAACCATGGAACCGTGGCTTTAATACGTTACAAACCACGCACAAATGTTTGTTTAATGGTCATATCAATTAACCAATACAACGCGCCATTCCACAATATAATTCCCGCCAAAATATACGTTTCGGTCATATGTGTGTTGTCAATAGAACCGGGGTCAGGGCTAAGCCCTGGCCCGACCCCCCGCCGGTTTTAACACTATGTGAATTCAAATACAACGTTTTCCATTTGTTATATAAAAACGGACGTGTGGTCTAGCGGTTGGCCGGATTATATTAAAACTTTGAATGCGGGTAGAGGTCCGGGTTTCAAAACCGGTGAGCTATAAAAAATTTTAAACAACGAAAGAAATAACCAAACCCAGGGTGCCACGTGGCGGCCCATGATTGGGCCATGTGGCACCTTTCCATTCGTCCACAATAATGCCATGTGTCACAATCTTACTCGTCCAGCTGTCTGCCTATGAATGCCTACCACATCATCAATTGACAAGTTAGCGCCATGTGTATTGCTGACGTCAGCATGTGCCACGTGTCACCCATCCAGTGGTGACACGTGTCACTTCTAGATTGGTCAAACCGTACCCTAAAAATTCCAAAATGCACGACACGTGTCACTCCCAGGAGCTTCCACGTGTCCTATACGGACAGGACACATATGCTGTACAGTCCTGCCACGTGTCCTGTACGGACTGTACAGACAAGTACAGTCAGCATAAAATTTTCCCTGTTTGGCTCGGCGAACAGACCTCGATAACTTCTCCATCCGGACTCCGTTTGCGAAAATAAATATACCGCCGGAATCAGGAGAACGAGACGGACGCAATGGAACTATTTTCGTTGCATTCCGAGCACTTTGAAAATTGAGCAAATTTTTGACCCCTAGTCCAGATTCTGATCACCAGGTGGTAGATGAATTTTCTGATATGCATGTTGACCAGCAAAATCAAAATGTAGAGGAATCCTAGAAGCCTAAGCTAAAACAAAAATTGGGTCAGCATGAGATTGTTCAACTGCCTAACAATTATATACCTCGGGGTTTGGTACCTCTTGAAAATCTATTCGATCATAACGATGTCCCTTACAAGCGAGATAAGAAGGAAAAAGAGCCTGCTACTCATGAGCACAACATAGGAAGCAAAAGCCAACCTAAATTCATAAATTTGTCCTCTGAATTGATTGTTGATTAGAAGTCCGAATATTGCAGCATTTTGAAAGAATTCTCTGATGTTTTCACTTGGAAATACAGTGATCTGAAAACTTACGACCCTGAGATCATTCAACATAAGATCCCACTTGAAAAGGACACCGTCCCTTTCAAACAAAAGCTCAAACCTATCAGCCCTCTTCTTTCGCTTGTAATTGAAAGAGAAATCAAAAAGCTTCTTGATGCTAAGATCATAATCCCTTTAAGATACTCTAAATGGATTGCAAATCTAGTAATAGTGAGAAAGAAAAATGGTGAGGTCAGGTTATGTGTGGACTTTAGAAACTTAAACATATGCTCAAAGAAAGATAACTATCCCCTACCTAAGATGGAACATTTGCTGCAAAGAATTTCAGGGGCTACTGTTATGTCTTTCCTGGATGGTTTTTTTGGCTACAACCAGATTTCTGTCCATCCTGATGACCAAGAGAAGACTGTTTTTACTACTCCTTGGGGTATCTTCATGTATGCCAAAATTCCATTTGAATTAATAAATGCCAGGGCCACTTTTCAAAGGGCCATGGACATAGCTTTGGTGGGTGAGAAGGACAAGTTTGTCCTCATCTATCTCGATGACATCACAGTTTATTCCAATAGTCATGAAGAGCATCTAAAGCATTTAAAAAGAGTTTTTCTGAAGTGCAGGAAATTCAGAATTTCATTGAATCCCCAAAAGTCCCATTTTTCTCTCAGGAAAGGAAAGCTCCTAGGCCACATTGTCTCAGCAGAAGGCATGAAAATTGATCCAGCTCGGGTGGAAGCAATTCAGAGGCTGTCCTTACCAAGGTCGAAAAAGGATATTCAATCTCTGTTTGGTAGGATTAATTTTGTTAGAAGATTTGTTCCAAATTTTGCTGAGCTAGTAAAACACATAACATGTATGTTGAAAAAGGGATCTGAGATAAAATGGACAGACAATGCAAGGAATTCATTTAAGAATATCAAATTGGCTATCATGGAATCCCCGACTCTAATTAGTCTGGATTACAGCAATAGTTTCTATATTTTTTCCTTCGCTTCTTATGACACGGTGGCATTAGTCTTGTTACAGAAAGATGATGACAGTATGGATCACCTAGTTGCCTTCTTCAGCAAAACACTCAGAGATGCTGAACCAAGGTATGATCATATTGAAAAACATGTCTATGCTCTCATAAAATCTTTAAAAGCTTTCAAAATTTATATCCTCCACTCAAAATTCATTACATATGTTCCTTTTCCCTTCGTGAAAGATGTTTTGACTCAGCTTGATATTGATGGAAAAAGAGATAAATGGATCACAAATTTAATCGAGTTTGACATAGAAGTGAATCCCACCAAATTGGTTAAAGGCCAAGGCCTTGCTAATATTTTAACAGAGGAAAACCATGATCTGCTGGACATAAATTTCACAGGGGAAAATTCAACGAGTTTGTAGACGGAGGTGGCAGCATAAAGACACCATAACAATCAAAAAGTGGTGAAGCATTTGTCTTCTTGTGAATGGTACTCAGGTATTATTCATTTTTTACAAAAGCTAGAGGTTCCTCCTGAACTTAGCATGACTCAAGCCCGAGCCCTTAAGCTCAGAGCCATCAAATTTTTCATTTACAATAATCTGTTATATTGGAAAGACCCTGCTGGTTTACTACTCAGATGTTTAGACAAAGAAGAGTCAGTGGAAGTTATACATCACTTTCATTCAAGTGTTTGTGGAGGTCATCATTACTGGAAGACCACAATTCATAAAATTCTAAGGGATGGGTACTATTGGCCTTTTCTTTTCTCAGATGTGTGTGCCTTCATCAAATCTTGAGATAAATGTCAAAGATTCACAGGAAAACAACAGCTAAAATCTCTTCCCCTAAGACCTATAGTAGTGAATGGCCCTTTTCAGCAGTGGGGTTTAGATTTTATAGGCGAGATTAATCCTTTGTCTATTGGTCAACATAAGTGGATCTTAGTAGCCACAAATTATTTTACAAAATGGATAGAGGTAGTTCCCACCAGAAATGCCACTCATCAGGTCGTCATGAAAACATCTCGAGCAGATTCGGTTGCCCCAAAAGGCTGGTAACAGATAATGCAATAGCTTTCAAATTCGATGCATTGGTCGATATGTGTGAATCAATGGGCATCCAATTGGTACATTCAACCCCCTACTACCCTCAAGGTAATGACCTGGCCGAATCATCCAATAAGAGATTAATCAGAATCATCAGAAAGCTATTAGAGGAGAACAAAAAGAATTGGGATTCTAAACTAAAATTTTCTCTATGAGCTGACAGAGTAACTATAGAAAAATCCATAGGAACCTCTCCATTCAAATTGGTCTATGGGATTGATGCCATTTTTCTTGTTCAGTTAATTTTACTAGTGGCTAAATTTTTTCAGGAAGAGAAAACTGAGTCAAATGATATGGTAAGAAGAATGCTCGATTTGGTAGAACTGCAGCAAGTCCGTGAACAATTTGTGGACAAATCAGAGGCTCATCAAAAGAGGATCAAGGATACTTTTTACAGGAAGGCAAAGGTAGATAATTTTCAGGTTGGTGATTGGGTTCTGAAATGGGACGCCCTCAGACAGGATAAAGGAAAACACAACAAGTTCAATTCTTTGTGGACCGGCCCTTTCATGATAACTCAAGTACAACACAACAACACATTCATTCTGCAAAGTCTAGGAGGTGAAGAAATGTTCAGTGGCCCAGTCAACGGGCGATTTCTGAAACTCTATTTTGTCTAAGGCTGTGAAACCTGGTCATTGTAATTTTATTTTTAGTCTTTATTTTTATAGAATAACTCCATGCCCAATGGAAACACTAGCAGATAGTTTTAAGTTTTATTTTTTCAAGAAAGGCATTGGTTCAGTGGTTCTTGAAACCTCACAGGGAGGCGTTCATCCCCAATAGGAGCTAGTGTTATCTCCTCAAATAAATTGATGGAGATTTTTCTTTTTAGGTGATAGATTGTGGTCCAAAAAATTTATTTCTAAATTTCTTTAGGTATGTTAGAGAGTCGATTTTCTGTAAATAAACTTGGAAAGAACTTTTGATTTGGTTTTTTCAAGCAAAAGAGAGAATCTCAGGTTTCGGTGGTTTAGGCGATCCTGAAAAGAACTCATTAACCACCGAAAGCCTTCGTTCCCAGTAGTTAAGGGGGAAAAGAAAAAGCTCAGTTAACCACCGAAAAGGTTTCTATGGGAAAAAAGAAAAGCCTGTGCTTTCGCACGAGCTAGCTGTCAATTGGCGTAATCATGAAGACATAACAGTCGAAAGTCCATGGAGGTGGTGAGGTATGCATGTTATTATTGCATCTATCCAAAGATTGATACCGTGTTGTCCTTTTAACTACATTTGTCATTTCAGAATTAAGGCTTGGCAGAGACATAGAAACTCATGTGTGATTCCCGACTAACAGAAGTGATTAGTCACATGGCCCCTCATTATCTCTAGTTATGAGGATACAGATCCATTATGACCCTAATTAATCTCTGTTTTGATTCCATTAATTACCAATTCGAATTTGAGAGTCATTGTGATAGTCTTGAGCCTGTGATTTCATCAAGTAAACGCATACTCAGAGGCCATAATCCTGTTTTTGTGGTGATTGCCAAGTGGAGTTAAAGTTCATCAAATGGTTATCGAGCCAATTGTCATACCAATCAAGCCAAGTCGATTCATTAGGTAGTTTGAATTTCATACTGTTTCAATTTGATTTTATATCTCACCTAAACTTGAAATTTTTGGCTTGTATTCAGGTAGTCTGTTGTTTATATTCGGTTAGTGGTTGAGCTATGCAATCAGAACTTTGAGTCACCCTGTCTCATTTTTTTTACTCCGAGTCATACTCCCTATCACCCTAAATCATATAGTCTTTGTCTCCCTGGCACGAAGATTTTCCTAAATCACATGTACATGTCAGCAATTACTAAATGCCGAAAGTAGGGCCAACCCTAAGGGATGAATTGGATGGAGTTTGGTACCTCGAGGCTCACCTTGAGGTGGCTGAGTTCTTCTGTAAAGATCCCAAGCCAAATTCTTTCTTGGAATCACTAACTACTACTAATTTATTGAGTTTTTAAGTGTATACAAGATTCATCAACACATGGAGATCACAATATATTCAAGATGTAGAAGCACAAGAAAAGATCTGACCTTTGTATTATGAGCAATGTAAGATCAATACAATAGATGGCCGATCTGGCATAAACCTCAGATGTCCGTACAAGAAATAGATATGAGCTTCTACAAAATGCTCCCGACAATAAAAAATGAGCCTCTAAAGGCTGGATATACAATGAATACTAAATCAAGCAGATCTGAGCCGTACTAATGCTCAACCTCCAAGCTGGAAAGTGCCACGTCCTGCTAGAATGCTGAAGCCCTGAATAATTCT
>JZKD02S2367449.1:343394-354610 GCA_000966675.3 Picea glauca | reverse complement strand
TGGGTGTTGTATCTACATGTGCATTTTCCTTCATGTCCAAATAACTTCATCAATCTTGTGGTCCAAAACCCATGACTAGGGTTGACATCAATGACAACAACCAATATTCCAACAGGAGTAACATCCAAAGGGGTGCATTATTCTATTGGGATACTGACCACATGGATTTCAGGATCCAGGTTGATGATAGCATCAACACCTACTAAAATGGTGTCCTAGACTTCTGTGTTGTTGGCTTTATCTTTCTTATCCTTTTCCTGGGTTTCTCCTAGTGTTACCGATGGTGGTTTACCCGTGTTTGTGGTTTATTTATTCCTTGTGCAAGCCTTTTAAGAGGGAGAATATTTACTTTTAATTCTGTCCATCATGGCTTGCTTATCTTTGGCCTCTTTTTTATTCAACAGTTTGTATATTTCTTCGGCCTCGTAAGCTTTCCTTGCTAGTTCAACTTATTTATCTCTTCTCTTTTGTTCCTCTTCACTTGGTTTTTTATTATGTTGGTGGAGGAGAGCTCATAATTTCTCCAACCACAATGTTTTGTCTTGTTCTTCATCCTTTCTTAGTTTCTTTTGGGCCATGTCATTAATAAGCCTTTCTACCACTTCTTCGAAACTCAATGCGCCTAAGAAAACATCCTTGCAGAACTGAGACTCATGCATGGTCTATGGCGCTAATCAGACGACCTTCAGGTGTCCATAAACTACATCCTAAGGGTTGTGTGATTTGGGTTCCCACAAACATATACATAGCTCCTTGAGTGCCTCTACTTCCTTTTCAACTTGCTTCTTGTTTTCTAAAGAATATGACCCCACCTAGATGGGGAAAATTGACTAGTATTTCTTGTTATTTTCCGAAAGGTAGGTGGTGGATGCTTTTTCAACAATCTGGTATGTGATATCCCTATCCAACAAATTAACAAGAACATACTATGGTATAAAGTGTGGTTCTCCTGTGGCCCCATAGACTTGAACATAAGTGTAGTATTTCTTCACGTACCAGTCCCCGATGCCCTTTAAATGTTTAAGAGTGTCGGGGGAGATCTTGTGTGAGAAAATGCCAAATATGGCATTATGCAAAGGAACCAGGAAATAATCACATATGTCATAGAAAAATTTCTTACAATTTACCTCCCACAATTGAGAACAAAAACAGTGAATTGGGCCCTTGTTCGAAGTCCAATACCAATTGAAAACTGGGAATGAGTTTGTGGCGCATACAAAGCCAATTAGGTATGCCAACGTGTAGAAACCATAATTCTTCGTTCTCTTGGGATCTTGGATGCATTGAGTGATACTAAATGAGAGGATGGTCACCTAATTGAACACATGGCCATTATGGGAAATCTTTTACGCCATTGAGAACCATTCCATCATGAAATGAGTGCTTCTTTATTCACCATAGAGTCAATAGATCATGCTATTTAACACCCTATAGGGACTCTTAATATACCGTGCTGGAACATACCTTTCACCTTTTTTCGTCAACCACTCTTCATCATAAAATCAATCTTGCATGAGGGTCTCAAAATATTCATGCTCGACTCTGAACTGTTCAAGGAAAGAGTCATTTAGTTTTGCTATTGATTATGGAGTTTGATATCTAGCCTCGATGTCATCCTCTTTGAGTGAGGTGATTGGGAGACCTGAAGCATTAAGTATTAACCCTGTGTCCTTTTGTAGATAAGAGAAACACTATTTGCCCGCATAGTTGTAAGGAAAAATATCAGGGTGAGTGGATACAGTGTGGATTCTTCTTTTCCTGATATTTTTGTATGCCTCAATATCTAGGTCATCGAGAGGGAATGTTTCATTCTCAAACATGTCCATAATATCAATGTAACTAAGGTAGTACTTAGTTTCGTCATGGATATTGGTGTCAGAGATAATGTATGATTCTAGGATTGAGACTGGAACATGATATCCATAGGTCTGGGATTTTCCTTTTTTAGTGAGCATTATGGACATCTCTTCACCTGCACAAACCAACAAAGTATAATTAACAGAGTCATATCAGCCTTGAAATAACAGTATTGAAAATAAAAAATAATATAATACTCATTTACAGGTTAGGAGCGATATTCCATCAAACAAATATCATAGAGGATTGCTGACACAATTTTCTCTTTTTTACCTTTGCGGACCGGTGAGAAAGAATATGAGCCTTTGTGTCCCTTTTAACTAAAAAAAAACCATCAATTCCCCCCCTAACCACACACAATCAATAAAAGTGTGAAACAACTTGGACTCGGTCATGGGCATACACTGAGAGTAAATGAACGCGTAGGTGATTTGAAGATATAGCCATTAAGGCACAAGAAAATTTGAAAAATGGGGGGAAACATCACAGCTATCGTCGTCAATAGATGATGAGCACAAGAGGTACAGACGTGGGTGAGAACAAACCCCGAAGGCAACCAAAACTTGATTAACCATTTAAGCGTGATTACAATGTCTAAGTGGGACCAATCATTAGTTTTAATGTTCAATAACATGATCATTGGGCATTGATCCTTCAATAAATAAGGTTGACAAGATGTCAAGGTGGCAGTGAGGGGATCCGACAAGATGTCAAGGTGGCAGTGAGGGGATCCGACAAGATGTCAAGGTGGCAGTGAGGGGATCCGACAAGATGTCAAGGTGGTAGTGAGGAGACCCATTAAATAGACCACATGAGATCTACGGTGGAGGTGTGATCGGAGATGAATCGGTTCATAGGGGTCATAGGATAAAGGATGTGACAGCTGGACAACCATGGGCGGTGTCATCGTCGAAAAGGAGGTGAAGAAAAAATAAGTAAGAACCAGGGAGAAATCTGATGATGAAATGAACTGTCCGAGTACGTTATCCTTTGTAACCTTGACAGATGTTAGAAGAGGAAATACTTACACATTGATTGAATTGAGGGACCCACGAGGGGGAAAGGATGAGGTGTATTGAAGAGAGATGGTCGCGTGTGAGTTGGGGATTGACTAGGAGAGAGAGGGGGAATATTGTCATTGACAAGATGGATAGGAGCATAATGATGAGGGCGTATTGTTAACCTCCGACAACAACTATGTGAGGTGTTGTCATCGAGGAAATATGTAGGGAGGCTCATGATCCTGTTTGATGAAAAACACGACAACGAAAAAGATAAGAAGAGAGTAAAAGGGAGAATTATATGGGAATCCTAGGCTTAGTTCCAAACAAGTAGATGATGATTTAACCATAGATACCTAATGAAATAGAAAGTGCATCCCCGCATTAATATTTGAAAAAATTTAAATGGGGGAAATGGTTGTTGTTCCATCACAATAGAAGGTGCCAAACCACTTTGACAAAAAAGTTCCCTTATTGTTCAAAATGAATTGTAGAAATTGTATGAAGCAAGAATCATCACTCCCGCAAGAAATTCTACTTGGCCCTCCTATCCAAATGCAATGCAAGGCAATATTAATGAATTGATTGATATTGATGAGAACCAAATACATTTGTTTAATCACTTGATACACAAACAAGAAAATACAAAGAATAAGTTTGACAAGAAGACTCATGAATAAGCTTTAAGAAGGGAAACCTTGTCCTCTTGTCGAACAAAAAAAATGAAAAAGCAGGTAAACATGGTAAGTTTGAAAGTCTTTGGTTAGGTCCTTACATGATTGAAGATGTTGCAAGTACCAATTCTTTTTACTTAAGTCATTTGGAGGTGATAAGCTAATCCAAAATGGATTTGAACTGAAGAGTGGATAAGAATCAATACCTGTAAAACAAATTGACAATCAATCAAAATTATCAAATCCATGAAAAATAATGCAAGCTAATGTGAAATGGGCCAAATACGGATATAACTAAAAAGTTAAAGAAAAATAATTAAAATGACAAGGAAACGAATACGAGAGAAGGCTAAGGAAAAAGAAGTGAAGAGCCATGGTTGTTGGCTTTCCCTCCCCCCCTAGCTCTCCTATTTCTTCACTCTCTTTCATTTCCAAAGGGATTTTTTCCAAGGAGGAGGACAGCATTGTAAAAAATTGCAAACTTGCAGAAAGAAGAATAATGAGCACTATTTGACTAGTTTTCCCAATTGGGTTCCAAGGAAAAAAATCATGCCTTCTTGTATTTTCCTATGTGTGTTGTGGTTAAATTGGTCATGGTAGTTAATTAAAGTTTGATGGTTAACTCTAATGGATTCTTTGTATTTGTTTTGATTGGAGGAGAATTTATTTGTTGCATATTCTTCTATTTTACCGTGTGAGAAGTTTTTTCACAAATATTCTTGTTTAAATGGTGCTTACCCATTGCAACCATTACCAATATCCACCATTGAATTCACTAGGCAAGTGAAGATACACAACCAACTTTTGAGCTGTTGGAGAGATTTATAAAACATATTTCTCTCTCTCGGGAATCACTCTCTCTCTCTCTCTCTCTCTCTCTATGGGTCATATTATCATTGTCTAGATGATGAACTGAGGTGCCCACACATCGTTCACTTGTTTGATGGGGCGTCTCCATATTTTTGGGAGTTTAACTTGTTGTTGGGCACATCTCTCATGAACATATCCTTCACATGTCTCATTTACTTCATACCACAAATGAATTCCATTGTTTAAATTACACATCACTTCACTCCACCAGATGGGTGCACCATCCCTTGTGTATTTTTTTTCTACATTGCATGTGACATCCCATTAGTAGCTGGGTGCACTATCCAATGTTTTCTTGCTTTTTAAACATGCCTACACTCAAACCCTATCATACAAGATTCTCCATGAACATCTTCTCTATTGCACATGATATGAGCATGAACCCTAGCCTAGAGAGATCCCGCACATGTTCATATTGTTGTTAAAACATATGAGTGTGATCTCTATCTAGAGGAGAGACCCCACACACCCACTCATCATTTTCCAAGTGAAACAACTAGTCCCTAGCTTGAGGATAAACCATGATATGTTTCATTTGTTAATTGACGTGATAAAACCTAACCCTAATCCACCTTGAGTGTTTGGGATAATGCATCATCATTCCACATCCTCAACCTATATCCAGACACTCCATGTAATCCTATTTTCTTCTTGGATGCCCATGATTTGTCACCTTGTGTCTTGTATAACCTCTACTCACATTTCATCATTCTCTCATGCTCCAGACATGGATGAGTGTCCACCTCGAGCGTTGGTGCATATTCTATTGTCCACATGTCCCACAACTGTTTTGGATGTTGAATTCTATCCTAGACATGCAATAATATTTCTCGTTACGTAATCCAAGGGGTGTTCCATGGTCAAAGATGTGTAGATATTAAATAGCCAATGATGCCTTTGATTTGGAGGCATTGATATCGATTTCCTATTGATATAGTTCTCTTCCAGGAATACACATGTTGGTTAGACACACATTCCAAGGATTGCATTGTGTTAAACAAAAATACAATGGAGTGAGCTTCTATGTCAATGAATTCTTGGTTACATTGAAATTTTTGGACATGATAGGACCAGCCCCAATTGAAGTATTTTGGTTAAATTCCTAAAGAAAATGGTTCCTTCGTTTCTTTCTCATGACACACCTTCTATCATTTGTTGTCCCACTCATTACTAATTTCTCTCTCCTCATATGGAATATTGAGGCAGTGCTACCACACAATAATGTGAATGCTTTCATGGAGTAGAAGTGAGTCCAGTATGGAAAGGGTGGTCTTAATTCCTCAAGATACATTGAGAGAAGACCAATGCCATATGAAACAACTATGTAATTTAGTTACTCAATTGTTTCGTGGAAGATATTTTACTTGTCAACATCCCATTGCTAGATAATTGATGTGTGCATGATACATTGTGTGAATACCTTTCTCATTAGAGATAGAGCTAAGATAGAGTTCAACAATCAAATTCTACAAAGAATCCATGTTGGTGAAGTGAATGGGATATAATCCCCTCAATTATGGATTAGAAAATTCCCTTGTCTGTGAATGGGAAAGCTTTGAAATTGTTCTATCAAGGTAATATCTTATGCCTTTGGGGAATCATTGTACCATAGTAAGTTTTATGACTTTAGATACTTGTGTGTTTCATTTTATTGAGTGTTGCATTTTATCTTTATTGAATAAAGGAAATGATGTTTACATTGTATGGAATTCTCTAATGGTTGATGTTATGTACTTCATTCTTTTCATTTCATACTTGCATTTATTTTTATTTCAAGGAAGGGAAAAGATACTTATGTCTTCTCCTCCCTTGCATTTAATATCCTTTTTTTTGAGAATGTTTCAGGTCTACAAGTTTCTGGAAGATTATGGAGTTCTCATGTACTCTTGAGATGAGCACATGTCCCCAAGTTGGATCTAGGTATACACCATAGATACTCTGCAATGTACCCTACATTTTTTCATAAGATGTGACCACTCCAACATGCTCAAAGTGTGATGATTTATTTGTATGTGGACATGATGGGATGACTTCATGTACTAATGTTGGTTAGAGGTTTAGCTATATCCCCTTAGGTGGACGATCATTGCATGTCATTTTAGTCCTCATTCTCAGGGTGCTTAGTTTTATTTCTCCGACCAACTACCAGTTGGAGGTGGTAACTCCCTCTAAAGTAAGGTGTTTATGTCCTAGGTAGGTATGCGTGCATATTGAGGTGGATCAACTAGGATACATGATTTATGGGTCCCTAACTATTCACTTAATATTTTTCTATGTAAAAGGTGATTGTGATTTGTAAGGGTTGTCACACCTGTGGTTTAGCACACCTTACTAACATGGAGCCTCTGTTTCCTATGTATGTACCACATTTTTTCCATTGGAGATTACTCTACACCTAATCATCCAGTGTCACATTTCTTTAGGTAGTTTCACATCTTTTGAGGCATTGATCAGACTCTCTGAGGCAGGGATGAGATGTTCTCCTCCACTTAGACCTCCTCTATATTTTCCACGTGTCAGATGCTATAACACTTCCCTCCTTTGGAATTTTTTAAAAGAATTTTCTTCCCTAAAGGAGGGTCTACCTCTCTTGGGGAACTTTATGACAGTCGTGGGGTTTATTTTGAGCCACTTGGATGATGTGAAGGTCACTTAAGTGACTTTTCACTTGAATATGATGAAACGACACTCATATGTTTCTATGTGGAGGAGATTTTGATCACACTTTAGATTACTTGTTGAATAAATGGAAGAAGCCATTCACTTAGAAGGGTTCTATTTTACTTGGGGTAAGGCTACCCCCTTGCTCAAAGGAGGATATTGGAGCTAGGTTGGACAAGGGATATTCCTTGCCACTTTTTGATGCCTCCCAAGTCACTTGCAAGTGGAACATTGTACCTTGGATCCAAATCAATCCTCTTAGAGACATGATGTCATATTTGTTGTTGGGGGTTTTATGATCCATTTTTTCACTTCGAGGGTCACTCCCATTCTTCATGGAGGTCCCTTGACCTTAGGTATGGACACAATCATGCTTTGGAGACACATTTCAAGGATTTATGGACATTATTTAAGCATTTTTTTAGCACATTTTTTGGAGGCCATCCCCTTTATGAGGGTTTCTAGCATGTAAAACATCATTTAATTGTAATTTGACTTAGTTTTCAAATTATGTGAATGACAAGTCACTTTTATTTTAATTCCTTAGGCTAATTTTAATGATTAAAAAATGAGAAGGAG
Organism: Picea glauca; assembly: GCA_000966675.3. NCBI lineage: Eukaryota > Viridiplantae > Streptophyta > Pinopsida > Pinales > Pinaceae > Picea > Picea glauca. The sequence goes on along the minus strand of JZKD02S2367449.1, from coordinate 346,968 downwards.
TTGAGAGCCTTGTCTATAAATAAAAGCACTCCTCTAATTCCAAATGATTGTGAATGGTTGGAGATCATTTGGAGCCATTAGTAGAAGATATTTTACTTGGTGTTTCTTAGTGTCAATTCTCAGAGCCTTTTCTTTCTTGGTTATTATTCTTTCATCTAAGTGATCCAGATTATTTTCGGCATCAAATGAGAATAGAGATATAATAAATAAATGTACATATATATCTTAGATATCCAATATTATAACAAAAATGTATCAGATATGCAACCATAAACATAGATATACAATAATACACAATTTTCTATTAATGAGCGAAAATGTACAAAGAGTGTAAAATACAAAGTGGAAGACTCGCTAGAATGGTGACAACTTATCTCTGAGAAGAGATGTGATGGATACTCACATCTGTGAGAAGATCATTTTACAATGAGGCTCCAAAGTTATTTTTATCATAAAGAAAATAAAAAACCCTAACCCCAAAAGATGAAAAGCCAACAGTTTTGTGGACCCTGTTTTGGGTAGTTTGGTGTATCAACTTCTCAGGGGCATAACTTTGGCATACGATCTCTGTTTTGGGCGCATGATAGCTTGTTGGAAAGGTGCCTTTGAGTAAATTCATTTTGGGGGCTCAGTCAAAGCCTTCAAATATCATTAAGAATATCGATCGCAAAAAACCTTCATTTAGGCCCTCAAAATGGCCCCGGAAGTTAAAAACTGCTAAAAATAGTAAATTGCCAGAAAACTATTTTGAGGGAGTTGGAAAAGGTGGGTGGCCACCGATATCCACCTGGATCAATCCTCCCTCCTTAGTAAGAAATGGTATCCATTGCATTGAGTGCTCGGGGGAGAGGGAAAAGAGTTTGTTGAATCTGCATCTTGATGAGCTTTTTGCCTTATTGGAGAAGTTGCACTGGTTAGCTTTTTGAAGGTTGTCACGAACCTGTGGGTGGAGGGGTTGGACCTTTTTAACTAGTCTATCTACATGATATTTCTGTGTGCAGAAGGAATCTTTACGCTTTTTTGTAGTCTTGTAGACCTGCTTCTGTTGGATAGAAGGTGCTTGGGCCAAGGCTGTAGTGGTTGCAGTATCCTTCTGTTCACATTTTGAACAGATTATGAAGAAGATAAATTTTGTAGTATGAGATACTACCTTGCGACACTATTTAGGTGGGATAGTAGTTGGAACCACCTCTAGTATCTTGTAGAGGTGATCTCCTAGAGTAACAGTGAGACTATAGGGTTGATACTCATAGCTAGCATGGCACTTCCACATATATGGATGGCCTAAGAGAACATCAAAAATATGCAGCAGGGAAACATCACATAATACCTCATCCTTGAAGGACTGGATGCCGTATGGCAATCAACATTGTTGGCTGACATGAAGATCTCGTCCTTGGTGAAGCCACCCAATGTTGTATGGCTGGGGGTATGGTGTTGTCAACAATCCCAATTGTTTGACGACCTCTGCTAAGATGAGTTTCTTCTGGCTTCCTCTATCAAAAATAAAATGAAGCGGGGTTCCCTTCACCCACATCCGTGAATGAAAAAGGTGATCCCCCTCTTTAGGATCTGTTGGTTCTTCTAGTTGAATTGATGTGGTCATGACAATAGCAGTGGGGTTTGCATCGATGATCTGTCTTCTATTAGTATTTTCTGAATCAGATTCCAAATCATGGTTCAACTCCTTGTATTTGATTTCAACCACCAGTGACTGTTTTGAGTGACATTCATTGGTGTTGTGCTAGGGGTTTTTGTGGAAATCACACTATTTTCCGATGTTATTCTTTGTCTTCCCTTGACCCTTCTTTTCCTATGTCTTGGACTAGTTTTCGAGAGACTGTTTGTTAGGGCGGTGTTTATCATACTTTGGTTGTTGTGGATTTGCAGACCCAAACTCCTGTTTGTTTTGGTGCTTAAAGTTTTGCTCGATTTTAACAACATATCGATAAGCAACATTGAGTGATGAGATGTCCAGAAAATCCATTTTAGTTTGGATGTATCTGTGTAGATCCCCACGGTATTTTATAACCAAATTTCGTTCAGAGTCTTTGATACCCAACTTGGTGCACAAGGTATGGAAGGTATTGGTGAACTATAGAACTATTTGGCCCCGAAAAAAAACAACGATCAAGAGCAACCTACTCTGATACCATTGATCTAGATTATTTTCGGCACGAAATGAGAGCAAAGATATAATAAAGAAATGTACAGAGATATGTCAAATATCCAATATTATAACATAAATGTATCAGAGATGTAACCATAAACACAGATACACAGTAATACACAATTTTCTATTAATGAGAGAAAATGTACAAAGACTGTAAAATACAGAGTGAAAGACTCACTAGAATGGTGGAAGCTTATCTCTAAGAAGGGAGGTGATGACTACTTGCATCCATGAGAATATCATTTTACAATGAGGCTACAAAGGTATTTTTATCATAAATAAAATCCAAAACCCTAACCCTGGAAGATGAAAATCCAACAGTTTTGTAGACCTTGTTTTGGGTAGTTTGGTGTATCAACTTCCCGAGGGCGTAACTTTGGAATACGATCTCTGTTTGGGGCACACGATAGCTCGTTGGAAAGGTATTGTCGAGGAGATTCATTTTGGGGGGCTCAATTAGAGCCTTCAGATATAATTGAGAAGATATATCCCAAAAAAACCTCATTTAGGCCCTGAAAGTTAAAAACTGCTAAAAGTAGTAAATTGCCAAAATTGTCAGAAAACTATTTTGAGTGAGTTGGAAAAGGTAGGTGGCCACTAATATCCACCCAGATCACCAAGAATATTTTAAATGTTAAATATTCTACTAAAATTAGCATTATCAATCCATTTAAGGAGTTATCAACTACTTGAAGGGAGGACGTGTAGGGTTTGTATCTCTTCCATCTTCCCTAAAACTATTTGTTAAGTGATTATCTCTTGTATTGATTAGTTTTATGCTCCTTGGAAAGGGTTTTAAGTATTATTTTGAATTTTTTTGTTGATATTATTGGTGAAGGATATTCCCTTGGGGAAACCCGTCTTGTAGGGCCTTGGTTTCATGGGTTGTCTTTATTAGACAAGAGACTACTAGCCTTTTGGCCCTATTCTCTCACTCTAATCCATAAATGTTGATAACAAATTCATAGAGAGGCATACTTGTTGACCCATAAGACCTAAGTGGAGACAAGAGATTGAGCTTAAATATAAAAACCAACCATTAAAACCATAAAAAATCAATTCTTTTATTTTGAACATGTCATATAAAATATAAAAAGAAAAAAATACAAAAAATAAACCATTAAAAATGTTTATTTCATTGTCTAGAGTAAAGATAATGGTTGAATTTCATTTTCTAGACATTTTCATACGTGCGTTTATACTTCATTGCTAATTTATAAATCTAAGAAAGAAAATCACCCCTATTGGTATTGTTATTAAAGGTTGTATTTAATGTTTTGTCGTTGAGTTAAGGTGTTTACTAATTCTGGAATTAAAATTATAGCAATAAAAATCAGAATTGGTGAAACCCTAGTGGGATTCACCATCTACTTTCGCAAGTGTGAGCTGATTTCATTGATA
>JZKD02S2367449.1:311495-322755 GCA_000966675.3 Picea glauca | reverse complement strand
ATATTGTATTGTAAACAATGTAACACAATGTGTATCAATATAATATATGTTGGTTTTCCCGGTTTGGGTTTCCAGGTGAAAAATCTCTGTGTAATGTTTGTATTTTCCATTGCATTTTTTCTGTTCTTTTCTGAATATCAGTTTGTAGTAGATATTGTACAAGGTTAGAATTTACACCTTGCACATCCTTTATTAACTTGATTTCAACAAATTTTCGATGAATGATCCAAGAAATATCATCTGCACATGGGAACGCAATTTGATGTGTGGCTATCTTATAGAGTTGGGAGATTTTTAGAGCTCGGTAGACACCCAGATCTCAATTATAATCTAGTACCTCAAGATAGGAATCTTGATTGAACATATGGTAAATCTCCCTCCACTGATATGCCACACCATTGTCTACAATCGATTCATAAATGGTAGGATTATATCTTGTCCATTTCACCAACATAGATCCACGTTGAATCTTATTGCACTACTCAGTCAACTTGGAAGGAACCTTGAGTAATGAAATTATTCTTGCCTATATTATCACTTCGAATATATTCTCATAATACATTAATATCAAAAGGCTCTTAATTTCATTCAATACATAGTAACTATTTCATTCACACTTAGATTAGAAGAAAATAATTGTTCCACTCACTCTTCTTTTCTACTAGCACATAGATATGTAGCTCAACATTGAACAATAATCAATGTGCATGCTTAAAATTAAAGGAAACATGGAGGTGACACTCATGTGTTAATTTTAAGAAACACAACTATTTAAAAACCCAAAACTATCCCTCAAAACTTGCATTAGCTGACCAAAGACTCTTCACATAGCCCATGAATGAAGGGAATGCATATAAAAACTATTTGAATTGATCAGCAATGAAGAAAACATCAATTTTGGCTCATGGGAAAATAAATAATTCCTAGGAAACAACACAAATATTTTGTATGATTTGTGGGAAAAGAAAAAAATACCATCCAACAATAAAAATGTTCTGTATGGTTTCTGGGAAAATAAAAAATGCATAAAACAATAGAAACATCATGTATGGATTTTGGGAAAAGAAAAAAAATGCCAGCCAAAAACATAATTTCAGCCCAGGGAGTAAGAGAAATATGCAATAACTATTTAAAACGAATTCAGAAACCACCACATTAGTAGTAATAGCTCTAGAAGGGGAACCATTTATTTCCCATCTCCGAAATCACTCAATGGTGAAGAAAAAATAACTATTGATATTTCAATTTCCATTAGACCACTCCAATATGTAGAAATACCACCACACTCCAAAGGTAACTCCATTCACAATTCATTAATTACACAACATCCATTAAATTTACAGAATAGCCATTAAAATTACTGCAAAATCTTCAATAAACCAGAAAATGAAATAACACAGTTAAATACACAACACATGGAAGAAAATTAATGCACATTGAGACATGATTTACCCTAAAAACCTGAATGGGAAAATCAACATTCAATTGGCTTCGACTAGGCTCTTTATTGTGCATCAATGGGAAAGTTACAGGCTCTCTGTTTCAACTCTATGCTCCTCAAAGAAATTTGGGCAACATTCATCTTCCTTCTCAACCAAATAACCTCTTCTCCATCTCAAATATCCAACATATAGGAGGAAGGATCAACTAGGGGGATAGTTGGAAGGTCACATGTCCCCAACCCTTCAACTTTCCCTCAAGCTTGTTTCTCCTCCTCCTTTTTTTTCTTAATTGTTTTTTTGTACACAGGGGAAACAATCCATGGGAGTTCATTTTTATTTTTTTACATAATTATTTTTATTTTACAATAATACAGTACCATAACCTTACATCTTATGACATTTCCTTATTTTTTAATTAAATATAGGTCTGGACACCAATTTCCAGTGCTGACCATTGTAGAGCCCGAGCCTTATCCAATTGTTCTTATTTAGATCTGATTTGGATCACACCTCCCCATTGGGAGGATTTTGGTCTCCAAAATATGCCAAGGATGGGTGAGGGAACTTTCTTTCATTTTGGTTCCTCGCATACCAATTTCCTTCCTTGGCGTTTGTCCTTTGAGACCAATCTTCCACATCTCTTAATTTCCTCTGCATGCTACCCACTCCTTACACTATAGAACACTATCCTCATTCAACTCTTATAGGGTGTGTAGTGAAAAATATTAAACAATAGGAAGAACCTAATGTTCCTTGTCCTCACCCGGCATGGACGTTTAAAAAACTCTCAAATACTCCACATTCACTACTGGATTGATCTACATATAAGGAGGAAGTATTAGCTTGAAGGAATTATCATTCACTTTATTAGGGATATCAAACGATCCATATCTGAGGGGATTGAGTTTCTTTGTTTCTCCTGGCAATTTTTCCTTGTGAAGGTAAATCCACACCTTGTCTCCAACACATAATTTGTGATCGTCCCTGTGTTGGCCATGCCTAGCTTTATTTAGTTGTTGTTTCTTCTCAAGTTTCTCCTAAGTCTTAGATGTAGCTACTTGATTTTTTCCATGAATGTGATTGCTTTATTTTCCTCCCGTTGCATCCATACTTCATAATTTTTATTTTCCATGCATTATATCAAATGGTGAAGGAGGTAAGTAACCAAAACATGTCTCAAAAGGAGACTTATTGGTGGAAGAATGGAGTGCTCTATTGTAGGAGTGTTGAATGTAAGCTAGTTGCTTGTCCCACATCTTTGGATGTTTTTTATTGTATCCTCTCAATAATTGTACTAGTGTCCGATTAACAACCTCTATTTTTTCATTAGTTTGGGGATGGAATGCAGTGGCATAATTCATATCTATATCCATTCTCTCCCAAAGCATTGTATAAAATCTACCCAAGAACCTGATGTCTTAATCAGATATGATGGAGGTTGGTAATCCGAAATATACCCAAACATGACTAAAGAATAGTTCAATTTCCTCTTGTCCAGAGATTGTCTTTTTACATGGAATGCACAGACACATTTTGTTTAAGTGGTATACCATGATAAATAAGTAGTCATGTAAGGTATAAGTCATAGGAAAACATCCAATAAAGTCCATGGAGGTGCTCTCCCAAGGCTTGCTTGGTACCCATAATGGCATGTAGAAACCAATTTATCGATTGCTCGGCTTTCTAGTGCTACAAAGAATGCATCCTAGAACAATGTTTTCCACCTGCTTATGCATCTTTGGCCAATACACATACCACTGCAAATTTTTCACTATCTTTTTCATGCCAAAATTCCCAACAATTCCTGAAGTGTGTGCTTCTCTCATTAACTAAACTATTCTATCCTTGGGTATGCATAATTTATCCATATTGTATAGCAACACATATTGGAGGTGGTATTCATTTTGTTCCATGGAAGTGGTCGACCTCTTCTTTAGCTACTTGTAGGATCCTCTGAAATCTTCATCTCCCTCATACTCTTCACTTAGGTTTTCATGAGTGAAAGGCTCAATCTTAATTATTACTCCAATTGTTGCAATCTTTTTTAGTGGTGATCGTGAGAGCATGTCTGTTAGCTTATTCATGGCTCCTTTTTTTTAAAAAGATCAATAGATGAAATTGTTGTAAGAAATGTAACCACTTGTAATGACTTAGCTCTTACATCTTGAACTGACTTTGTAGGTACTAGAGAGGATGATGGTCTATCTGTATGATAGTCTCCTTTTCTAAGAGATAGTGCTTCCATTTCTTCACCGCTTGTATAATTGCAAAGAGCTATTTAGCATACATGGGGTACTCAAGAACCTCTCCATGAAACAACTCTGAATGGTAGCACACATGCCTTTCTCCTTGCATGAGTACTGTTCCTAACACATACCCCATTGGAATCCATCTCTAGCTCAAAAGGTTGTTTTAAATTTGGCATGGTTAAGACCGAAGCATCATTGATATTGTTCTTAAAGTCCTCAAATTCTCTTTTTTTTGGCTTACCCCAATGAAACCTCTTTTCTTTGACAGTTAAGGTGTGCAATGATGCTGCTACTATGGAGAAGTTTACAATGAACTTTCTCAAATACTGGGATTCTCCCTTGAAACTCCTGACCTCTGTCACACTGGTGGGAATAGGCCATTATGTGATGGATGCAATATTATCCATATCCACTCTCAACTCTCCTTAATCGATCATTTGTCCAATATATATCAAGGACATCTTCTTATCTCACATTTTTGCAAATTGACAATCAACTAATTCTTCCTTAAGGTTTCTAGTACCTATTTACATGTGAGAAATGTTATTTCAAATTATTACTCAATATTAGTATGTCATCTAGATATACTATTAAAAAAGAGTCAATGAAGGGATTTAGAACATCATTCATCAGGCTCATGAAATTTGTAGGTGCATTAGATAAATTGAAAGGCATTACTAACTTCTCGTACAAGCCTTGTTTTATTTTGAATGTTGTCTTCCACATGTTTTCAACTTTGATCCTCACTTGATGGTATCCTGATTTGAGGTCCATATTGTGAATAGTTTGTCCTATTGCAAGTGATCCAATAAGTATTCAATCCTTGGAAAAATATGTATATTCTTGATGGTGATTTTATTTAGGGAACGATAGTCAATGGACATTCTCCAACTTCCATCCTTCTTTGGCATCATAATGACGAATGAGCCACATGGAAACGTATTGGGTCCAATGAATCCTTGCTCCAACAATTGTTGCAACTGCTTCTCCACTTCGTCTACTTTAATTATGGACTTCCACTACTACATATTGAAACATTTGCGATGACTACTTGCAACGAAAGTAACCTTTCGTCGCAAAATTGAAGATAAAGAGTTAATTTTTTTTTTTTTAATAAATCCAGCCCGCGTTTGTTGCAAGAGAGACACAAAATTTGGCTATCATCACAAGAGCGACGAACATGAAGATAATGGACTCTCGTCTCTCTTGCGACGACCTTTGGCTATCGTTGCAAGAGTGAAGATTCAATGATAACCTTTACACTATTTGACAAAGTCAACATTGACTTGGTCAACGTTCGTTTCTCTGGTGATGAAAATAATATCTATAAATATATTGCAAATTAGATATGTTGCGACAATCTAATTGCTATAGCAACGACGATTCATAAAGGGTATTTTTTGTGCGGAAGAATGTTGCAAAATATTAGAGGTGGGAAAAAAAGTAAAGCAGGTGAAAAGGGTGATGGTAGATGTTATTTCCCTTACAAAAAATGTTGCACTACATGTCCCGTAAGAATTTTAATAGCAACAACTACAAAACATTGTAGGAAATATGGGTACATTGATGGGGGATCGAATGAATATCGTCCCATGGTAATTAGCTATGTATTCATTATATGTTTTTATATTGTCGATTTTAGATAAAATTATATATATATATGTATATATATTGTTTGAATATTTGTTATAGTACACACTAATTTTGCATGATTGTTTGTAATTATAAAGTTAGAGTTTCCCTCTAACTTTTTGTAGAATATTGCACCAAGTAGTACTAGTAGAAATGATGTTGTACAAGCTGAGGAACATGATCAAGCAAATGAGGATCTCATGGAAGAATATGATGGGACAAATCAAGTTAATGATCCCATGGAAGAAGATGATGGGACAAATCAAATGATCCAAAATTTGTTTTCTCATCCAGATGAGGATGGGGACAGTAATGGTATTTATGATGAACCTCTATTAGAAAAGGAAAATAAACGACTTTATGAAGGCTGAAGATCAAATCTTATCTCCGCTACATTGCTTCTAGTGAGCTTAAAGATTATGAATTATTTGTCAAATACTTGTATGACAAAGATCCTAAGGTATGTAATATGTTTCATCTCATATACATAAATGTTGACTTTTTTCTATTTGTTTTTAGTGTTAATTAATGTGTAAAATAAGAATGCAATTTTTATGATTAGTATTCTTTACATTAACTAGTTATTTGTTATGTTGTATATTGTTAGGTGAATTTTTTTTACCATTGTCAAATATTTTACCTTGCACATATCGAGATTTGCATGCCATTATGAAAGACATTGGAATGGATTATCAAACTATAGATGCATGTACTAATGATCATATTATATATTATGGACACCATGCTTCGAAAGCAGAATGCCCACAATGTCTTATTAGTAGATATCGAACTGATCAAGTAACAAAAAGGGTGCCTCGAAAGGTTCTTCATCATATTCCCATAATCCCATGTTTGCAAGGATTGTTTAGGAGTGAAAGCATAGAACAATTTATGGATTACCATGCATGTAACATGAGTGGATATGGTGTTCTTCGAATGCCTGCCGATGGTTATGCATTTAGGGAAATTGAGGAAAAATGGGCAAATTTCAAAGATGAACCTTGTAATGTTAGGCTTTCATTGACACTTTATGATGTTAATCCATTCAGAGTGATTAGGTCTATTTACTCAGTGTGGCCTATTTTTGTTATCAACAATAACATTCCTCCTTGGATGTCAATAAAGAGGGAACACATAATGTTGACAATGATTGTTCCAGGTATTTGTTTACATTAATTTTTTGAATGTCACATTTTTATTTGTTTCAATTTTTGCATAATATCTTTTGTTTATTTATTTACTTATATATACATATCATGGTTATAGTAATTATGTGTCATTTAAAAACATTAGGTAAGTACTAAGTTAAATATATGAATGTATATATCGAGCCTCTTATCGACGAGCTACTAAAGTTATGGGTTGACATCACTATGTATGACATCTGTAAACCAATCAGGGAGAAGAAATTTAAATTCCATGGGATATTTTTATGGACAATTCATGATGCCCCAGGACTAACACATTTTTGTGGTATGTAACATTCTATTTCTCTTTAATACTATATAATTTTTTAAAGATATCATGCTGCATGTTTAATTTTTAAATAATCTCATCGTATAATTGACATTAATCCATCTGTTGAAGGTCTTCAAACAAAGGGTAAATTTGCATGTCCAGTTTGTGGTCGTAAGATGAAGTATCTTCATTCAAAAAGTTTAGGAAAGGTGGTGTTTGATGAGTATAGGCACCTCCTCCCTAAGAACCATAGGTATCGTACTATTGAAAAACATCTTTTCATTGGGAAAGAAGAGACTGGTTTAAAACCACGAAGAATGAAACCTCACCTATGGAGGTTGGAATATAATAGAAATCTTCAAGGTACACAATTCCTGTATGTTTAGTATATGTAATGTTTTGAATGTTTATTTTAATCATTGAACTTATTTTACTGTATTTGATAATTATTTTTGTGATTTTTTTATGCTTCATGAAGGCTGCCATCATGAAGGTATTAATAATGGGCTTCCACGAGGAATGAAATTTTATCCCACTCAATTCATGAGGTTGCCCTACTATGAGGAGATAAAAATAGCTCACTTTTTTATACAATGCATATCGAGAAGAATGTGACAAAAACGTTATGGTGAATCATAGATGGTAGGAGGGATAAAGAAAAAAATGTCAAAATTTGTACTAACATTCAAGAAGACAATCATGCAATGCGAAGTGTGATCCGATCAAATACATATGAACTAGACCGAAATAACCTTTCATGGTTATTAATAGAGAAACAAAGCAATGATGTAAAAGAGGTCATTCAAAGAATTAAATTTCCCATGAGTTTTGCTTCAAACATAAATACTATCTTAATGAAGAAAGGTGAGTTTGGTGGGGTAAAAACACATGATTGGCAAACCTTCATTAAGGTAATAATTTTGGTATATATATTTATATATATTGGCCTTATAAATTTTTTAAGTTTTTTAATTTTTTTTGTCTACTTTGGTCAAAACAAATAAGAATTCATTTTGATTTGTTACAGTATGTTTTACCACTATGTCTCCCAAACGACTTTGACAACAACGTCAAATAAGTTATATATGATCTTGGAAAATACATGAGGTAAGTAGTTGTGATTTACATGCAAAATGTTCTTTCAATTTGTTTTTGTACTTAATGACATGTGTTTTAATTGTAATGTAATATATGATATTATGTTATGTTGAAACATGTTATTTTCTTGTGTCATGATCTCATGTAGATGGTTGTAATTTAAAGAAATCCATGAAGATGATATAAAGTATTGGAAGAGAGAAATTCCTTGGCTAATATGTGAAATACAAAAGTATATACCTCCAACATTTTTCAATGCACAAGAACATTAACTCATACACCAAGTTGAGGAGATTGAAATTTGTGGACCTGTACACACAAGGTCAATGTGGATGGTGGAGGGACACTTGAAATCATTGAAAACTTTGGTTAGACAAAGAGTACATCTTGAGGGTTCTATAGTGGAGGGATATATGGTATTTCAATCCATGGTGTATATTAGTTAGTATCTTCCTAAATTAGCAACAAAGAGAAAGAATATTGGGTAACTATAGCTCTAATCCCACATCTGGTGATGACCTCCTCACGCTTGGAAGTTCCACTAACTGCACGCCTCCTCCTAGGGATAACCTGTATCTAAAGATTAACAAACAAAGAACGAAAAGCATGGTATTCCATATACAAGTTAGGGTTAGATGTTATAGTGTCAAGCATAAACCATTAAAAGTATTCAATACGCCATCATTTGGGATAGGAAAATGTAATTATTTTATTAATAACACAAATATTATACCTTTGCAATCTAACTCGGCTACCATCCATGAACCTGGTCTGGGATCCTCTTCAATATAATCCAAGAGAACCTTGTAGAGACTCCTTCTCTCAATATTCTGATCACCTCTATGAAGGGAATGGATTGAATGGAGGGAGAAGGGGCTGATGAGGGTATGCTGAGGAAAATTCTCACAAAAGGCAACAATTTCTTAGGCAAGGAGGGGATGTGAAATCGGGCAGAGTTTCACTGTTCTTATGTATAGATATGAAATGGGACCTCAAAACCTCCTTTTATATGCCAAAAGGATGGTTATTCGGTGGGGTGACGGGCTATAGCCGGTGGATTAGTTGGGAAACCTCCAATAGCCCATCAATTTCAACAAATTCCTTCAACTTTTTATTTTTTGCAACTTTTGCAAGTATACGTGGCTATAATGGTGCAACATGCGTATGTACGCGAGCTGTAGTGGTGCAACAAGCGTATGTATGTGAGCTATAGTGGTGCAAGGCGCGTACATATTCTAAAAATTGTTTTTTTAAGAAGAGAAACTCAATAGTGCTTTGGGAAAAAATGCAAGTAAGAGGGCCAAGGCCATGTATGCATGTGTAGAGAAATTTAGGGCTATAAAAGATTTCCCCTAATGTGTGAGGTCAGAAGAGAAACTGATGGCTGAAATACATTACGATATCTTCACCAATGTATGAGATCAAGTGAGTTTGGGACTAGAGTTCGGGAGGTGCCATTTGCAAAACAACAAATGTCTCTCTGAGGTGGGCATACCCATGCTCGGGATGAAATAAATCATGGCTTCCAATCAAATACACTGTATATCCATGTCATATAACTATATAAAGTGTATCCTTGAGCAATACACAACAAATATACATCTCAAAATCAACCGAATATATACAAGCAAAGTATCCATCTTCGAGAAGCTTATTGATGCCCGATGGATGGAGATGAGGCCTTTAGAGCTTGAGCAATAACTTCAAGATATTCAAAACTAAGGTAGGAGTGCAATGAAAGTTTATGACTTCACTACCCCAAGGTCTTCGACGAATCGCCAGGAAATACATGAGGATATCAATGATCAAGTAGAGAACTTTGTCGATTTTGAATCAAGACTTCACTGGACTCTTAGGATGGCCGACACACGAGGTCAAGAGACAAATTGCAGAAATTACGACTCAGGTTGGGTGAAAATTCCCTTGGAAAAAATCATGAAAGATGATCAGACTCAGGCAACATGACATTGACATAAGTTCATGATGAAGGAGGCAACATAAAATCTACATGTGTTTGGAAGAGTAACCAAACAGAGGAGGACATAGCTCTATGTAGCGAGAAAAACTTCCTAAGGTCATACTAGATCCCAATGCTTGACGAACAAATGAAAGGATGTGCGTTTTCCAAGGGAGACTCTTTGTGTTATCAAAAAAAGAATACGTATTTCCCATCCTCTCTTTTTGGAATATTTGATTTTTTTGTCTTTTTCAATTTTTTGAGAGCTTGAAAAAGAATAAAAGAATGCTACGTTACAAAGGAGAAATGAATGTCGCAAGCAAGAATAATAGTTCCAAGCGCAAGGATCATACTAATGCTCAGAGCAAGGAGATATGTGCAGGAAAAGGACACTCGAGGAAAATTCCTCCAGGGGTCAAGGTGTCAGGTCGTTGAGGCAAAGTGATACAAGGCTTGCGTATAAGGCATGCTTCAAAGGTTCAATTGAGAGAAACATGGAGCCAAAATTAAGCCAAATATGCAGAGATGAAAATGCGATTAAGCAAGACACAATGAGACCCCTTCCATGTAATTTTTACTTGCTCAGAGAAGGTAATATCAGTAGTTTTTTCACATTTAGAGAGTCCGAAAAAATGTAAAAGAAGACTCCAGGGAGTACCTTTTTCGGAGATAATCTAGTCGGTTAGAAAAAGGGGTAAAATTTCACCGAAAAGACGTCTATTCAAAACCATTTTAACGAGTGTGATAAAGACAAGATCATCCGACAATCTTTTCAATTTTAAGTAGTCTGAAAAGAGCTTAACTATGGACTCACATCCTTTTTCTGAATTTAGTCTCCTTAGCCTAAAAAGGTATAAAATTTACTGAGGAGAACTCTCCCAGCGAGACGAATCACCCGAGGCATACCTTTTTCTTCTATATTCTACAGGTTGGGAAAAGAGTTAAACTCATGCTAGTAGATGTTCTTCTGGACCAATTTAACGTGTGAAGGAACAAGGTCACTTGACGATCTTTTCAATTTTAGGGAGTATGAAAAGAGCTTAAATATGGACTCCATGGGGGTTCCTTTTTCATAAGTAATCTCCAAGGCCCTGTTTCAGGATAAATTCGTGAGTGCGGACACAGACCAATCTCCCTAGATCCACTTGGATCTAGAACAAAGCAAGACAAAATACTACTCTTTCCCTAGATCTAGACTATTGAATGGACTAAGAGAAATGGATAGTGGACATACCTTATGAACGCTCTCCTTAAATATCTGTCGTTCCTTGCTCCGCTTCGATGCTCTTGTGTCGTCCAATCACAACAGTACAAACCAATCGAAGTACAAGCAAATTAATATATTCAATACCTAGTCTATACATGTGATCAAGTAATCATGTAATAAGATGACATCATCATTATGGGAAAGGGACATATTCATG
>JZKD02S2367449.1:270980-305223 GCA_000966675.3 Picea glauca | reverse complement strand
AACCGACGAAGAAAGTTTGCTTTCCCCTGCAAACTTTGTAACTGGCGTAAAGAAGAAGGAGGAGGTAGATTAAGAATTGCCTCGACCTTGATAGGATCAACCCAGATCCCATGGCATGAAACAATGAAACCGAGGACATGGCCATATTCTACGCAAAAAACACATTTATGAGGGTTTAGTCGAATGCGATAGAATCGACAACGAACGAATATCGCTCGGAGATGATTAGGGTGATCGACCCTACGTAAAGAGTGAGCCGACAAATCGTACAGGTAGGGTTGAACAATATGCTTGATATCATGAAATGCGTAAGACATAGCACGTTGGAACGTAGCACCTACGTTCTTCCAACCGAAAGGGAGTTTCCTGTAGGCGAAAGTACCCCAAGGACAAATAAAAGTCGTTTTATGTTGGTCCTCGGGAGCTATATTGATTTGATTATAGCCGGAAAATCCATCCACGAGGGAAAAGATTTCACTACCGGCACAATCATCGACGATTTGGTCAACGAAAGGTGTTGGAAAATTATCCTTTGGACAAGCTTTGTTGATATCCCGATAATCAACGCAAACGCGTATAATACCACCCTTTTTATCAATCGGTACTGGGTTAGACACCCACTCTGTCAATGCCACAGGATAAATAAAGCCGGCTTTAAGGAGTTTTTCAACTTCAAGTTTAATAGCTGCCGCTTTACATGGATGGATAGGACGGAGGCGTTGCCGAACAGGCTTAGCTCCAGGGTACGTATTAATTTCGTGGACCACAATAGAAGGGTCGATACCCGACATCTCTTCGTAACTCCAAGCAAAAATGTCACGAAATTCTTTAAACAAGGAAGTATAGGTGAAAATTTCATCAGCAGAACACAAAGCTCCAATATGAAGGTTCTCGATGATTCCAGGTTTCACTGAAATATCTATGGGTATCGTGGGTGAAATGTTACTAAGGTTCCCTTCTGCAAACACATCTCGTGTAGACTCAGGAACAGTCGTAATAACAACAACGGTCGACGAAGTCGAAATCCGTTGGTAGTTCTCAAGAGTTTGTTGTTCCAGAAAGAGTATGGAACGATGATGTCCATCGTCCCAAGGGTTTTCATCCAAGACGGACATAATCATCTCGTCAGTTGGAAAAACAACACGGAAAGGATCAGGAGACAACTCCTCACAAGAAGAAGTAGTATGGTTTTCCGATTGAATAGATTGGTAAGCGGACTCAACCGGACTTAACGGTATAACGTCGCCAAAACGAACATGATCTCCAGGATCAGAAACTATCCAAGGGTCGTCAGACACTGGAAGCTCACGAGGCATGGTAGAGATCATGTCAATAGATGCAACTAACAGGCTCGGAGTATTGGGTGGTGGTGGTATGGGAAAGGTACCCATTAACGACGAATCTTTCAAAAGACCGACACCAACATTCTCATAACCCGGGGGGGTGTTTGCTATGAACGACACGTTTCCCGTTCGAGTATCAGCATTAAAGAAAGCAAGTTGATCA
Organism: Picea glauca; assembly: GCA_000966675.3. Classification (NCBI taxonomy): domain Eukaryota; kingdom Viridiplantae; phylum Streptophyta; class Pinopsida; order Pinales; family Pinaceae; genus Picea; species Picea glauca. The sequence continues at coordinate 303,717 of JZKD02S2367449.1, read as the reverse complement.
ACCGTGACCACTTTACCCTGGTGAGGAAAATGTAGGACATGGAAAAGGGTTGACACGACAACACGCATAGAATTGACCCAACTTCGTCCAAGTAGAAGATTATAATCTAGAGGAGTGTCGAAAACTTCCACTTCTACCTGGACGGTCTTACCTTCTAGAGTAACAGACAACGACGGAAGAACACCGTATGGTTTAAAACTGGAGCCATTGAAGGCTCGTAAAGTGTTTTGTGATTCCGTTAACGGTGGAGAGCCAATGGCTTTCCAACAAGAAAAAGACATTACGCACGTATAGGCACCTTCATCAATGACTGTCCAACAAATGATCTTGTCGGCGACCACAACCTGTATTTGAAATGCAAGCTATGGGGGTAACCTTGGAATATGATCTTTCAAGTTAAAGACTATCAAATTCGAGTCTGTAGGATCAATTCCACCTATCACTTTCAACATATCCCTTCGCTATGCAGGACAAGACTGAAGGACTTCGAGGGAAGACATCGCGGAGGGTGCTTGGGCCAGATCTTCGACAATGCTATAGTTTTGGGCTGCCCTAGCATGAGGATTGAACGCCGACTTATTAACGACACCTTTGGGAGGTCGTAAAACTGTATCAAGACTTGGTTTTTCAATATGAAGAGGACCATTTGTAGGTGGATTTGGTGGAGATGGCTGTACCAAATCGGGAGGTAAGTCGTCAACCTTCTCCTTAGAAGGAGTATAGTCTTTAGCTCTAGTGGTAAGTGTAATATCGTTCTTCGTAGAGTCACCGGTGCACATCAAAACATAGGACTGTGTAGAGGTAGAGGGTTGGTCATGGATGACCAATGAAGCCTGTTGTTGAGACGGGAAGGGTTGAGACAAGATAGTCGGCATAGAAGGTTTCGATGTTCCTTGAAGGAACTTGTTGACCTCGGCACGTCTCGGACAATCCTTCGTGTAGTGATCGTCACCACACATAAGGAAAGGATAGCGTGGCTTGCGTTTATCCCGGTCATCAACAGGAGGTGGTTTGGTTTGTTCATTAGGATTATTGTTTTTACCCTCCTTATTCTTGCCTCTCCCTTTTCTAGACTTAGTCTTACCGGACGGCGTGGACTGAACAACGTTCACTTCAGAAGTTTTACCGACGGGAGGAGCAGGAGACAGAGCACTTTGTAGATTAGAAGAATTGGATTTCGGGGTTGTAGTGGACACAGAATGTGAGTGGCTATGAGTGGAACCAATCACACCATCAACTGCATGTGAGGCAGTCAGAGCAGTAGAAGTAGTAGAAGTACCAGGATGAGGTAAATCAGGGAGTAAATCATACAAGGTTCCCGTTTGCGAATAAACGAGATCTAGATACTGAGCACGACTAATAGCCTTCTCTTCTGTGACAACACCACCCATAGCAATGTCTTTCCCAATTTTGTTTACAAAATATTTGGTAAACCATTCTACCAGTAACTGATCAGGAAGCTCAAGTTTGATGAGACGTCTCCTTCATCGCCACTCATGAATTGATCAGATATATGAGTGCTCATGCTTTGTTTGAAAGAGGTTAAAATCTCATTTCCAGTATCGTAACGGATCGGTAACTAGTAATGTGTTAGGAAAGCCATTGCAAGGGTGTTGAAATCAGAAAAGAAACCTCGTGGTAATTCAATGTACCACTTCGCAGCAACACCTGTAAGAGTTCTTTGAAAAATACGCAACCTAATGGAGTCGTCCATCAATGAGTTAGACGAACACCACAAATGAAAAGTCATGACATGATTATTCGGGTCCTCTCCCGCCTTCCCATCGAATTTTGGAATGTTCGATGGAAGCTTTGCAGGAATGGCAGGCCATTGGGGAGAGTGACGAATAGGATCATTAAGAATCCTAGACAAATCTGGAAAATCCAGAGTAGCAAGAAAAGGCAATTGCCGATTCACTTGTGGATACTGGTGACTTTGGGGCAAAAGCCCTGTTGGTAGACCAGTGGGGCCGTATGCAGTCTTCCCCCAGAGGGAAGATCCTAGTTGGTTTGGTGGTGGTTGAATCGGATAGTAACCCCAAGGATTTTGACCTAGGGTTTGAGGTTGAGTGGTTTGACCAGAGCCCCAGATAGGATTAGTCACCCCTGGATATGGTTGGCCTGGGGTAGGGACAGCTTGTTTCCCCCCAGCATTTGGAGGAAAGTTTTGCATAAGTTGATTCCAATACTGTGCCAAAGCAAGAGGTATGTTTTGTCCTATCGGTGAGGTCGGTGCCCCAACCAAAGGGATAGTCCCACCCGGAAGTTGTATACCAATTGTAGGTTGTGCAATAGTTGCAGTATGTCTGGGAAAAGGAAACATACTACCCTGACCACCAACAGGAACTTGTATATTAGGTGCAACGGTCGGAATAATGCTACTAGCATTGGGATTACCAGTAGGAAACTGAGGGAGTGTCAGGATGAAACCGGGAATAGGAGGTCCAGGAAACTGAGGACCACCTAGAGAGCTAGCTGGAGTTTGGGGTGGTGTTGGATGCAGAGCATTCAACATAGGATTTAACGCATGGTAACCAGGAGGTAGATTTGGAGTAGCCTCAGGTATTCTCTGAGTGTTAATAGGTGCAAGAGTAGTTGCAGGAATCTCGGTTTGGACACTCGTAGTATTGGCGAGATGGGCCATCTCGGGAGGGAGAACAAAACGATAGGTGGTAGTCTCTGGTGCAGTTCCTTATTCAGGAAACACAGAAGGGTCGATGACTTTGTAGATAGGGGATTCAGTACCAAATAAGACTCGTCGGAAATCACCTGACCAAGAAGGATCTTGGCCAACTACACTGTGAGAAGGCCCAACAATTGATTCAGTAGATGGAAGATCTTCACCAGAAAGATGAAATCATCCTGAAGGTTGTTCACCATGACGAATGCGATAATCCTCTATAGTATTGGTAATTCAAAATTCCGCAAGAGGATCAATGGTTTGTACTTGTGGAGGTGGTGTAAAGACTTCCAGGACGTCACTTATGTCCACGTGTGGTAGAGGAACAAGAGGGATTTCACCCGGACGAGGAGAGTCCTCAGGGGTACCCTCAGGTGTTGTTGTGTGCAAAGGTTGTGAAGCTTCCAGATGCTCCGGAGACAAACCTTGCATCCTACGCGAACGTCGCGGGGGAGCAATTATAAATGAGTAACCAAATCCTCAACGAAAATCCTATGGTCAACTACGAGAGAACAACAACATACACTAGTAAACAAAATTTAGAGACAATCACCAAGAAAACAATACCTTCTAATATCGAAGCCACTAGTTGGTGATGAAATCCAATGTTGCAACAACGAGACAAGAAGGGGCGGGGCTAGGGTGGAAAAGTTACATTGACGACCTGCTTAACAGACTTACACCCTGGTGCAAGCTCCCACACATAATCATGGGTATACCCTCTAAGGAGCCCGAGTGAGTTTGATCAACGTCGATTCCAGGTACCGTGGAGCCTTTCCCCTCCACAGTCACCTTGGGTAAGAACCTAGAGAGAAAGGCCACTAAGGTTACCACAGAAAATAGTACTGCCTGGGGAAACAATCGTCAGTCCGATCCACATGCAAAGGAAGGGTATCGAGCCCGAAATCAACTCAAAGGCTTCCACTCATAATTGTGGGTATACCTCGGAGTGACCCCCATAATACGTGCAATCTCTACACTGATGTCAACAGAGTAGGTTAGTATCCCTGCCAACACCAATGCGACCTAATGCTTGAACCTTGTGTTAGAAGGGCTTCCCAGGACAATATGTGGCCAATGGAATTTTTACACTCCCTATCTCAAGATGCTATTGTGTGTTTTTGAGCTTTGGAGAGTGTGTCTCTCTTCCTACTCCAAAGCACTAGCCTAGCTAAATGTTGGTGTGAAAAAGCCCTATAAAAGAGTTACTAGATCAATTTTAATAGTGCGCAATATTTTTAATGGCTGTTGTTTACTCAAAGGCAACATAAGTGAAACTTAATGATCTATGACTCTGACCCAATCAATGCAAGGATATGATGAAATGTAATTATTTTCATTCGATGAATCTTAGTTATGGGAGAGAGAGAACAATTTCTGAATCAATCTCAATATTACAATGCAAATGCGATGCTCAATTTCCTTTTCGATGCTAATACAAACAATCATGTATCAATGAATGATGTCTAAATGTCTTTTTCAAAACTTCAATACTTTAAAATTTGATTTTCAATAGTGTTTCAAAGGTAAAACAAAAATCTTGAAAGAGAACATACAGTTCACTTTCCAAGAAGAACTCTAATGAATGAGAAAAGAAAACCAAAATATAAATATCCAAATAAACAACCCAATCCAAAAACTTTCAATGAAAACAAAAACAAAAACAAACCAAAAGAGCTTCTCAATGCAAATGAAAATTGTCCTTTTGGACCAACAAGTACAAGAGAAACATTAAAAACTTAACTTCCAATCAATCACTGATTCTTAACCAACACGACACATTCAACTCCAGTAATCAGAGAGAAGAAAAATATCAATAAAGGCTAAGAGATGAAAGTCAAGTGACCAAAGCAAGAACAAGCCTGGAAAACCTAGATCAGGTCCAGCAAGCAAAATAAAGCAAAAGTAGGTAAGCTAGTAAACCAAAGAGTCAAAAAGTCTTAAATCAACCTTACTGAGCTATTGCAAAAGTCAGAACTTGATTTCAAAAAAAATTCAAAATATGCCCGCAGGCAAGCCTTGGACACAGTGCGAGAATGTAAACTTCTCGCAGGTCACTTCAATGCAGATTGCAAACAGTTCGCACTGGAAGATATAATCAAGGTGCGAACTATCAAGGTTCTCGCAGGCTGCTAATGGGCACAGTGCGGGAATCCCTGAAACTAATGAAAAATTTGAAAAATCAAGAAAAAATCAAACTGGCTTTTGGACCTAGGAGGTCTCTCAGGGTATCCTGAGGACTCAGAGATTTACAAATCAGGAAAAAAGGGTAACCAGAGCAAATGGCCACAGAAAATCCGGAAACCAAAAAGATAAAAAGGGATAGCTCCCCAGTGGAGTCACCAATTTTGTTTCAGGATAAATTCGTGAGTGCGGACACAGACCAATCTCCCTAGATCCACCTGGATCTAGAACAAAGCAAGACAGAATACTACTCTTTCCCTAGATCTAGACTATTGAATGGACTAAGAGAAATGGATAGTGGACATACCTTATGAACGCTCTCCTTAAATCTCTGTCATTCCTTTCCCCACTTCGATGCTCTTGTGCCATCCAATCACAACAGTACAAACCAATCGAAGTACAAGCAAATTAATATATTCAATACCTAGTCTATACATGTGATCAAGGAATCATGTAATAAGATGACATCATCATTATGGTAAAGGGACATATTCATGTATTGAATTAACTGAAAGAGAAATATACAACCCGAGCCTTGATATCGTAGATCTCCTTTCAATGGCTTCTAGTTCTGACACACACACTTGCTCATGCATGAAGAAAATCAACTACTTATGATGACCTTGTTGTTGTCTCTATCTGCTGCATCATCAATTCTCCATACAATCATGCACCAATTCTCCAATAGATCTTTCAAGATTTCCAACTTCTTGTTAACCCCTTCCATGAGTATTCCCATCAATTTATAAGAGAGAATAGGTTAGTCGCTAGGATAAGAATGATCCCAATAAATCTGGAATGCCAGCTTCTGAACAACCATTCAAATACTAACTCATCCTTCTAGAAGATTCCCTTCTAGAAGGCTCGAGAATATTAGCTTTTTCCTTTGTAAAAAGATGTCCGCACCCTGGCAATGTTTACAGTGCGAGAAGTTTGCACCCTAGATGAATGCAGCATGCAGGAATGTATCATTCTCGCAGGAGAGTATATATGCAGCCTGCGAACTATCTTCAAGACATGATTTCTGGAAATATATAAGAGCAACCCTTTTCAGGAAGGAGTTATTTAATTAAGAGTTTGATTTTCTATCATCATGACATCACCATGACGTCATCACAATGACCAAAATTGTGGATAACAGGCCCAGAAAAGGTGATAAACCAAAACCAAGGATAATGTTTTTTTTTCAAAAATTTAGTCCCTCAGGCCTGAAAAAGGGTTAAACTTACGCCTTAGAATACTTTTCTAGCGAACTGAAGTTCCTAGAGCATACCTTTATTCGTACAATTGACTTTCTGGGCTGAAAAATGGGTAAACTACCACCGGATAGACGTGCCTTCAAATTTGAGTTTGACAAGCGTGAAGGTCAACAAGATTGCTCGACAATCTTTTCATGTTTAGAAAGTCTAAAAAGGGCTTAAAGAAGACTCTAGGGGGCTACATTTCTTACATAATCCCGACGAGATCACTTGTACCAAGAGGGGGAAGCAAGGGCTCCCATGCCCCTATTGGATAAACCAACGGATCAATTGCTGAGACCATGTCTTGAGAAGGAAAACATGAGTGAACAAGTTCTTGCTTAGGAGCAATTGAACATCGAGGATAAACCACCACATAGTTAACCCATGGTGGGGTAGACTCTACCTAAACACTAGGAACATATAAAGGGGCAAACTGAACTAACACCGAATTAGGATGGTGGTTATTAGATGCGAGTTGGTCGATAGTGACAATGCTTCCATTGTGAGGGAAATGCATCACCCGGAAGAGCATAGACATCGCAACATTCATAACATATACATAATCATGCCCGAGAATCATATTGAAATATAATGGGCCTTGCACCACTATAACATCGACAAGGATAGTCTTCCCACCTAATGAGATAGGAATCTGAGGAAGAATCCCAAAATATTCACTAGGACGTTTGTCAAAAGCCAACAACTCATGCGAAGCAGACACAAGCTCAGGATATCCTAAGGCTTGCCAAACCGAGGAGGATAAAATACTTGTAGAGACTCCTTCATCCACAATACATCGATAAATGTTTGTTGAAATAACTTTAACCCTTATTTGAAAGGGTGAAGAAGAAGGAAGATGAGGCTCAACAAGGTCATTCCAATCAAAGGAAACCATCCCAGGGCTTGGAGGCGGTGTGCTTGAAGTGAGAAGAATACCCCCTTGTTATGAAAGTACTAAATTGGAAATGCTAAAAATATAGTCACACATCACTCCTCAAGAGAAGAGTCGGATCATCCAAATATTGCATTGGCATGACTACTTTAGTAGACTTGATGATTCATATTATTTTCGGCACGAAATGAGAATGGATCTATAATAAATAAATGCACAGATATATCGCAGATATTCAATAATATAATAGAAATATATCAGATATGAAACCATAAACACAGGTATACAGTAATACATGATTTCTATTAATGAAATAAATGTACAGAGACTGTAAAATATAGAGTGAAAGACTCGATAAAATGGTGGCAACTTATCTCTGAGAAGAGATGCGACGGCTACTGACATTCACAAGAAGATGAATAGAATGAGGCTCTGAAGGCATTTTTTAAATAAACAGGAATGCAAAAAACCCTATACATCCAAAAACCTAACCCTAGGAGATGAAGCGCCAAAAGTCATGTGGACCCCGTTTGGGTAAGTTAGTACATCAACTTCTCGAGGTCGTAACTTTTGCATACGATCTCCGTTTTACGCGTATGATATATCGTTGGAAAGGTATCATTGAGGATATTCATTTTGGGGGCTAAATCATGCCTTAATTTATCATTGAGAACCTCAATCTCTAAAAAACTTCATTTGGGCCCTCAAAATGGCCCCGAAAGTTAAAAACTACTAAAAATAGTAAATTGCCAAAATTGCCACAAAACTGTTTTGAGCCAGTTGGAAAAGGTGGGTGGCCATCGATATCCACCTGGATCAATCCTCCATCCTTAGGAATCAATGGTCTCCATTGCGTTGAGTTCCCCGGGGAGAGGGAAAAGCACTTGCTGAATCTGCATCTTGGTGACCTACTTGTATTGCTGGAGACGTCATGCTGCTTAGTTTGTGGAAGTCTGTCATGAACCTATTGAAGCTGAGGTTGTTCAACAAGTTGAGTTACATGAGAGGACAGTGTGTATAAGGAATATTTGCAATTTTATGCAACCTTGTCGACTTGCTTCTGTTGGATAGAAGGTGTAGGGGGCGAGGCTGTAGTGGTTGCAGTGTCCTTCTGTTCCCCTTTTGAACAAATTGTAAAGAAGTTGAATTTTGCAGTATGAGATACTACCTTGTGACACTTTTTAGGTGGAACAATAGTTAGAACTACCTCTGGTATTCTATAGAGATGACCCCCCAAAGTAACAATGACACTATGGGGTCGAGACTCATAAACCACATGGCGCTTCCACATATATGGTTGGCCCAAGAGAACATCACATACATCTAGTGGGGCAACATCACATAATACCTCATTCTTGAAGGGCTGGATGTCGTATGACAATCGACATTGTTGGATGACACGAATATTTCTTCCTTGGCAAAGCCACCCGATGTTGTATGGTAGCGGGTGTGGTGTTGTCGACAATCCCAACTTTTTGACGACCTCTGCTGAGATGAGGTTCTTCTGGCTTTCGCTATCAACAATAAAATGCAACAGGGCCCCCTTCACACACATTTGTGAATGAAAAAGGCGCTCCCCCTCTTCGATATCTGTTGGTTCTCCTGGTTGAATTGTTGTGGTCGTGACAATAGTAGTGGGGTATGCGTCAAAGATCTGTCCTTTACCAGTTTTTTCAGAATCAGATTCTGAATCGTTGATCGGCTCCTTGTCTTTGTTCTCAGCCACCAATGACTGTTTTGAGAGACATTCATCGGTGTTGTGCCAGGGGATTTTGTAGAAATGGCACCATTTTTTGGTGTCCTTCTTTGTCTTCTCATGACCCTTCTTTTCCTGTGTCTTGGACTGGTTTCCGAGAGATTGTTTGTTAGGGCCATCTTTGTCATACTTCGGTTGTTGCAGATTTGCAGACCCAAAATCCCGTTTGTTCTGGTGCTTAAATTTCTGCTCAATTTTAACAACATATCGATAAGCAGCACCGAGATGTCCAGAAAATCCATTTCAGTTTGGATGTATCTGTGTAGAGCCCCACGGTATTTTAGAACCAAATTTCGTTCGGAGTCTTTGATACCCAACTTGGTGCACAAGGTATGGAAGGTATTGGTGAACTCCAGAATTGCTTGGCCCCTCTCTTGTCCCAATGTGGTCTATCTCATGTACTGGTCCTCATAGTTGCCAACAAGATAATACTATTCCTTTACCGCATCCACAAAAAAATCCCAAGTGGGCTTGGCCCCATATATTCCATTCTCTTCTGTGGAACTTTGTTCCCAGTAAGTTTCCCACCAATGTTTGACATGAGGGAGAGCTTTAAGGAGTGCGAAGGTGATATTTTCTCTGTCGAAAAAATTGTGAACAAAAAAATAACCTTCTAGTAGAGTTAACCATTTTTCTAGGGCTTCTGCGTCTATCTGTCCTTCAAATACAGGAATATCAAAATTAACTTGTACCTTGAAAGTTGAGGTGCCTCCAAAGTGGCTGCTTGATGAAGATGTACCTGCTGTTATCGACAGGCGTTGAAGGATGTGGGAAAAATTCTCCATCATTTTGTCCCTTTGTCACATGAGAGATTGCTCAAGCAACAGATTGATAGGATCGTCTGCTCCGTCATTTTTCTTTTCTTACTCCATTGAGGTTTTCTTGGGTGTGCAAGAGTGATTGTCTTCAAGAGAGAAAAGCTCGAGACCCAACTTTCTATACTCTGACCTCGTCGGGGACATGCACTAAAAAAATGATCAACAACATCCTTCTCTGATACCACTGATCTGGATTATTTTCTGCACGAAATGAGAACGGAGATTTAATAAATAAATGCACAAAGATATCACAGATATTCAATAATATAACAGAAATATATCAGAGATTCAACCATAAACACATGTATACAATAATACATGATTTCTATTAATGAAATAAATGTACAGAGATTGTAAAATACAGAGTGAAAGACTCGTTAGAATGGTGACAACTTATCTCTAAGAAGAGATGTGACGACTACTCGCATTCTCAAGAAGATGATTAGAATGAGGCTCTGAAGGCCTTTTTAAAATAAACAAGAATGCCAAAACCCCTAGACATCCAAAAACATAACCCTAGGAGATGAAGCGCCAAAAGTCACGTGGGCCTTGTTTGGGTAAGTTAGTACATCAACTTCCCGGGGTCGTAACTTTTGCATACAATTTATGTCTTAGGCATATGATAGCTCATTGGAAAGGTATCATCGAGGATATTTATTTTGGGGGCTCAATCATGCCTTCATCTATCATTGAGGACCTTGATCTTGAAAAACCATCATTTGGGCCCTCAAAATGGCCCCAAAAGTTAAGACTGCTAAAAATAGTAAATTGCCAAAATTGCCAGAAAATTGTTTTGAGCCAGTCGAAAAAGGTGGGTGGCCACCGATATCCACATGGATCAATCAAACCTCCTTAGGAAGCAATGGTATCCATTGCGTTGAGTTCCTGGGGGAGAGGGAAAAGCGCTTGCTGAATCTGCATCTTGGTGACCTGCTTGTATTGTTGGAGATGTCGATCTCCTTAGTTTGTGGAAGTCTCTCATGAACCTCTTGAAGCTGAGGTTGTTCAACAAGTTAAGATACATGAGAGGACGGTGTGTATAAGGAATATTTTTTATTTGGCTGCAACCTTTTCGACCTGCTTCTATTGGATAGAAGGTGCAGGGGGTGAGGTTGTAGTGGTTGTAGTGTCCTTCTGTTCCCCTTTTGAACAGATTGCGAAGAAGCTGAATTTTGTAGTATGAGATACTACCTTGAGACACTTTTTAGGTGGAACAGTAGTCAGAACTACCTCTGGTATTCTGTAGAGATGACCCCCCAAAATAACAATGACACTATGGGGTCGAGACTCATAAACTACATGGCGCTTCCACTTATATGGCTGGCCCAAGAGAACATCACAGACATTCAGTGGGGCAACATCACATAATACCTCGTCCTTGAAGGGTTGGATTTCGTATGACAATCGACATTGCTGGCTGACACAGAGATCTCATCCTTGGCGAAGCCACCCAATGTTGTATGGCTGTGGGTGTGGTGTTGTCGACAATCCCAACTGTTTGACGACCTTTGTTGAGATGAGATTCTTATGGCTTCCAAGATCAACAATAAAATGCAACAACGTCCCCTTCACCCACATTTGTAAATGAAAAAGGAACTCCCTCTCTTTGGGATCTGTTGGTTCTTCTGGTTGAATTGTTGTGGTCACGACAATAACAGTGGGGTTTGCGTCAATGATCTGTCCTTTACCAGTATTTTCAGAATCAGATTATGAATCAGTGATTGACTCCTTGTCTTTGATCTCGGCCACCAATGACTTTTTTGAGCGACATTCATCGGTGTTGTGCAAGGGGCTTTTGTCGAAATCACACCATTTTCTGGTGTCCTTCTTTGTCTTCCCGTAACCCTTCTTTTCTTGTGTCTTGGACTGGTTTTCGGGAGACTGTTTGTTAGGGCCTTCTTTGTCATACTTCAGTTGTTGTGGATTTGCAGACACAAAATCCCATTTGTTCTGGTGCTTAAATTTCTGCTCGATTTTAACAACATATCGATAAGCAACACCGACTGATGAGATGTCCAGAAAATCCATTTCAATTTGGATGTATCTGTGTAGAGCCCCAGGGTATTTCAGAACCAAATGTCGTTCAGAGTCTTTGATACCCAAATTGGTGCACAAGGTATGGAAGGTATTGGTGAAATACAAAACTTCTTGGCCCCTCTCTTGCCGTAGTGTGGTCCATCTCATGTACTGGTCCTCATAGTTGCCAACAGGGTAATACTATTACTCTACCACATCCACACAAAAATCCCAAGTGGGCTCAACCCCATATATTCCAGAATCTTCTGTGGAACTTTTCTCCCAGTAAGTTTCCCACCAATGTTTGACATGAGGGACAGCTTTAAGGAGTGTGAAGGTGATCTTTTCTTTGTCGGAAAAATTGTGAACAGAGAAATAACCTTTTAGCAGAGTTAACCATTTTTCTAGGGCTTATGTGTCTATCTGTCCTTCAAATACAGGAATATCAAAATTAACTTGTACTTTGAAAGGTGAGGTGCCTCCAAAGTGGCCACTTGATGAATATGCACTTGTTGTTATCGGAAGGCTTTGAAGGATGTAAGAAAAATTCTCCATCATTTCGTCCCTCTGTTGCGTGAGAGCTTGCTCAAGCAATAGATTGATAGGATTGTATGCTTCGTCATTCTTCTTTTCTTCCGCCATTGAGGGTTTCTTGGGTGTGCGAGAGTGATTTTATTCAAGAGATAAAATATCAAGACCCAACTTTCTATACTCGGACCTTGTCAGGGACATGCACTGAAAAAATGATCAAGAGCAACCTGCTTTGATACCACTGATCCATATTATTTTCAACACGAAATGAGAACGGAGCTATAATAAAGAAATGCACAGAGATATTGCAGATATTCAATAATATAACAGAAATATATCAGATATGCAACTATAAACACAGGTATACAATAATACATGATTTCTATTAATGAAAAAATGTATAGAGACCGTAAAATACAAAGTGAAAGACTCGATAGACTAGTGGCAACTTATCTCTGAGAAGAGACGTGACGACTACTTGCATTCAAAAGAAGATGATTAGAATGAGGCTCTAAAGGCCTTTTTAAAATAAACAGGAATTCCAGAAACCCTAGACATCCAAAAACCTGACCCTAGGAGATGAAGCGCCAAAAGTCATGTGGGCCCCGTTTGGGTAAGTTAGTACATCAACTTCCCAGGGTCATAACTTTTGCATACGATCTCCGTTTTAGGCATATGATAGCTCGTTGGAAAGGTATCATCGAGGATATTCATGTTTGGGGCTCAATAATGACTATGAATATAATTTAGAACCTCTATCTCCAAAACCCTTCATTTGGGCCCTCAAAATAGCCCCGAAAGTTAAAAACTGCTAAAAATAGTAAATTGCCAAAATTGTCAGAAAACTATTTTGAGCCAGTCGGAAAAGGTGGGTGGCCACCGATATCCACATGGATCAATCCTCCCTCCTTAGGAAGTAATGGTCTACATTGAGTTGAGTTCTCGGGTGAGAGGGAAAAGTGCTTGCTGAATCTGCATCTTGGTGACCTACTTGTATTGTTGGAGACATCGTGCTGCTTAGTTTGTGGAAGTCTATCATGAACCTGTTGAAGTTTAGGTTGTTCAACAAGTCATGCTACATGATAGGATGGTGTGTATAAGGAATATTTTAGATTTGCTGCAACCTTATCAACCTGCTTCTATTGAATAGAAGGTGTAGGGGGCGAGGTTGTTGTGGTTGCAATGTCCTTTTGTTCCCCTTTTAAACAAATTACGAAGAAGCTGAATTTTTCAGTATGAGATACTAACTTGTGACACTTTTTAGGTGGAACAATAGTTGGAACTACCTCTGGTATTCTATAGAGATGACCCCCCAAAGTAACAAATACACTATGGGGTTGAGACTCATAAACCGCATGGCGCTTCCACATATATGGCTGGCCCAAGAGAACATCATAGGCATCCAGTGGGGAAACATCACATAATACCTCATCCTTGAAGGGATGGATGTCGTATGACAATCAAAATTACTGGCTGACACGAAGATCTCATCCTTGGTGAAGCCACCCAATGTTGTATGGCTGTAGGTGTGGTGTTGTCGACAATCCAAACTATTTGACGACCTCTATTGAGATGAGGTTCTTCTAGCTTCTGCTATCAACAATAAAATGCAACGGGGTCCCCTTCACCCACATTTGTGAATGAAAAAGGAACTCCCCCTCTTTGGGATCTGTTGGTTCTTCTAGTTGAATTGTTGTGGTCATGACAATAGCAGTGGGGTATGCATCAATGATCTGTCCTTTACTTGTATTTTCAGAATTAGATTCTGATTTAGTAATCGGCTCCTTGTGTTTGATCTCGGCCACCAATGACTATTTTGAGCGACATTCATCAGTGTTGTGCCAGGGGATTTTGTGCAAATCACACTATTTTTCGGTGTCCTTCTTTGTCTTCCCGTGACCCTTCTTTTCCTGTGTCTTGGACTGGTTTCCGGGAGACTGTTTGTTAGGGATGTCTTTGTCATACTTCGGTTGTTGCGGATTTGCAGATCCAAAATCCCATTTATTTTGGTGCTTAAATTTTTTCTCGATTTTAACAACATATCGATAAGCAGTACCGAGTGATGAGATGTCCAAAAAATCCATTTCAGTTTGGATATTTATGTGTAGAGCCCCACAGTATTTTAGAACCAAATTTCATTCGAAATCTTTGATACCCAACTTGGTGCACAAGGTATGGAAGGTATTGGTGAACTCTAGAACTGCTTGGCCCCTCTCTTGCCGCAATGTGGTCCATCTCATGTACTAGTCCTCATAGTTGCCAACATGGTAATACTATTCCTTTATCGCATCCACAAAAAAATCCCAAGTGGGCTCGGCCCCATATATTCCAGAATCTTCTATGGAAATTTTCTCCTAGTAAGTTTCCCACCAAAGTTTGACATGAGGGAGAGCTTTAAGGAGTGTGAAGGTGATCTTTTATTTGTTGGAAAAATTGTGAACAGAGAAATAACCTTCTAGCAGAGTTAACCATTTTTCTAGGGCTTCTATGTCTATTTGTCCTTCAAATACAGGAATATCAAAATTAGCTTGTACCTTGAAAGGTGAGGTGCCTCGAAAGTGGCCGCTTGATGAAGGTGTGCTTGCTATTATCGACAGGCATTGAGGGATGTGGGAAAAATTCTCCATCATTTCTTCCCTCTGTTGCGTGAGAGCTTTCTCAAGCAACAGATTGATAGGATTGTCTACTCCATCGTTTTTCTTTTCTTCCACCATTGAGAGTTTCTTGGGTGTGCAAGACCGATTGTCTTCAAGAGAGACAAGCTCGAGACCCAACTTGCTATACTCAGACCTTGTTGGGGACATGAACTGAAAAAACGATCAAGAGTAGCATGCTCTGATACCACTGATCAAGATTATTTTCGACACGAAATGAGAACAGAGCTATAATAAAGAAATGCATAAAGATATCGCAGATATTCAATAATATAACAGAAATATATCAGAGATGTAACCATAAACACAAGTATACATTAATACACGATTTCTATTAATGAAATAAATTTACAGAGACTGTAAAATATAGAGTGAAAGACTCGATATAATGGTGGCAACTTATCTCTGAGAAGAGATGTGATGGCTACTCACATTCGCAAGAAGATGATTACAATGAGGCTCTAAAGGCCTTTTTACAATAAAAAGGAATGCCAAAATCCCTATACATCCAAAAACCTTACCCTAGGAGATGAAGCGCCAAAAGTCATGTGGGCCCCATTTGGGTAAGTTAGTACATCAACTTCTCGAGGTCGTAACTTTTGCACACGATCTCCATTTTAGGCGTATGATAGCTCGTTGGAAAAGTATCATTGAGGAGATTCATTTTGGGGGCTCAATCATGCATTCAACCATCACTGAGAACCTTGATCTCAAAAAACCTTCATTTGGGCCCTCAAAATGGCCTTGGAAGTTAAAAACTGCTAAAAATAGTAAATTGCCAAAATTGCCAGAAAAGTTTTTTGAGCCAATCGAAAAAGGTGGGTGGCCACCAATATCCACCTGGATCAATCCTCCCTCCTTAGGAAGCAATGGTCTCCATTGCGTTGAGTTCCTGGGGGAGAGTGAAAAGCGCTTGCTGAATCTGCATCTTGGTGACCTGCTTGTATTGTTGGAGACATTGCGTTGCTTAGTTTGTGGAAGTCTGTCATGAACCTGTTGAAGATGAGGTATTTCAAGAAGTTGAGCTACATGAGATGATGGTGTGTATAAGGAATATTTTCGATTTGCTGCAACCTTGTCAACCTACTTCTGTTGGATAGAAGGTGTAGGGGGCGAGGCTGTAGTGGTTGCAGTGTCCTTCTGTTCCCCTTTTGAATAGATTGTGAAGAAGATGAATTTTGCAGTATGAGATACTACCTTGCGACACTTTTTAGGTGGAACAGTAGTCGGAACTACCTCTGGTATTCTATAGAGATGACCCCCCAAAGTAACAATGACACTACGGGGTCGAGACTCATAAACTGCACGATGCTTCCACATTTATGGCTGGCCCAAGAGAACATCACAGACATCTAGTGGGGAAACATCACATAATACCTCATCCTTGAAGGGCTGGATGTCGTATGACAATCGAAATTGTTGGCTGACAGAGAGATCTCATCCTTGGTGAAGCCACCCAATGTTGTATGGTTACAGGTGTGGTGTTTTCAACAATCCCAATTGTTTGACGACCTCTGCTGAGATGAGGTTCTTCTGGCTTCCTCTATCAACAATAAAATGCAACAAGGTCCCCTTCACCCACATTTGTGAATGAAAAATGTGCTCCCCCTCTTTGGGATCTGTTGGTTCTTTTGGTTGAATTGTTGTGGTCACGATAATAGCAATGGGGTATACATCAATGATATGTCCTTTACCAGTACTTTTAGAATCAGATTCTGAATCGGTGATCGACTCCTTGTCTTTGATCTCGGCCACCAATGAATTTTTTGAGTGACATTCATCGGTGTTGTGCCAGGGGATTTTGTGGAAATCACACCAATTTTCGGTGTCCTTCTTTGTCTTCCCGTGACCCTTCTTTTCCTGTGTCTTGGACTAGTTTTTGGGAAAATGTTTGTTAGGGTCATATTTGTCACACTTCGGTTGTTGTGGATTTGCATACCCAAAATCCCATTTTTTCTTGTGCTTAAATTTCTGCTCAATTTTAACAACATATCGATAATCAACAGCAAGTGATGAGATGTCCAGAAAATCCATTTCAGTTTGGATGTATCTATGTAGAGCCCCACGGTATTTCAGAACCAAATGTCATTTAGAGTCTTTGATACCCAACTTGGTGCACAATGTATGGAAGGTATTGGTGAAATCCGAAACTTCTTGGCCCCTCTCTTGCCGTAGTGTGGTCCATCTCATGTACTAGTCCTCATAGTTGCCAACAGGATAATACTATTCCTTTACCGCATCCACAAAAAAATCCCAAGTGGGCTCGACCCCATATATTCTAGACTCTTCTGTGGAACTTTGCTCCTAGTAAGTTTCCCACCAATTTTTGACAAGAGGGAGAGCTTTAAGGAGTGTGAAGGTGATCTTTTCTTTGTCGAAAAAATTGTGAACAAAGAAATAACCTTCTAGCAGAGTTAACCATTTTTCTAGGGATTTTGCGTCTATTTGTCCTTCAAATACAAGAATATCAAAATTAACTTGTACCTTGAAAGGTGAGGTGCCTCCAAAGTGTCCGCTTGATGAAGATGTGCCTGCTGTTATCGGCAGGCGTTGAAGGATGTGGGAAAAATTCTCCATCATTTCGTCCCTCTGTCGCGTGAGAGCTTGCTCAAGCAACATATTGATAGGATTGTCTTCTCCGTCGTTCTTCTTTTCTTCCGCCATTGAGGGTTTCTTGGGTGTGAAAGAACGATTTTCTTAAAGAGAGAAAAGCTTGATACCCAACTTTCTATACTTGGACCTCGTCGGGGACATGCACTGAATAAACAATCAAGAGCAAGCTGCTCTGATACCACTGATCCAGATTATTTTCGGCACAAAATGAGAACGGAGCTATAATAATGAAATGCATAGAGATATCACAGATATTCAATAATATAATAGAAATATATCATATATGCAACCATAAACATAGGTATACAGTAATACAAAATTTCTATTAATGAGATAAATGTACAGAGACTGTAAAATATAGAGTGAAAGACTCGATAGAATGGTGGCAGCTTATCTATGAGAAGAGATGTGATGGCTACTCGCATTCGCAAGAAGATGATTAGAATGAGGCTTTGAAAGCATTTTTACAATAAATAGGAATGTAAAAAACCCTAGACATCCAAAAACCTAACCCTAGGATATGAAGCACCAAAATTCATGTGGGCCCCGTTTGGGTAAGTTAGTACATCAACTTTCCGGGGTCGTAACTTTTGTATACGATCTCCGTTTTAGGCGTATGATAGCTCATTGGAAAGGTATCATCGAGGAGATTCATTTTGGGGGATCAATAATTACTATGACCATAATTTAGAACCTCTATCTAGAAAATCCTTCATTTGGGCCCTCAAAATAGCCTCGGAAGTTAAAAACTTCCAAAATAGTAAATTGCCAAAATTGCCAGAAAACTGTTTTGAGCCAGTTGAAAATGGTGGGTGGCCACTGATATCCACCTAGATCAATCCTCCCTCTTTTTCAAGCAATGGTATCCATTGCATTGAGTTCTTGGGGGAGAGGGAAAAGTGCTTGTTGAATCTGCATCTTGGTGACCTGCTTGTATTGCTGGAGACGTCGCGTTGCTTAGTTTGTGGAAGTCTGTCATGAACCTGTTGAAGCTGAGGTTGTTCAACAAGTTGAGCTACATGAGAGGACGATGTGTATAAGGAATATTTGTGATTTGCTGCAACCTTGTCGATCTTCTTCTATTTGATAGAAGGTGTAGGGGTGAGGCTGTAGTGGTTGTAGTGCCCTTCTGTTCTCCTTTTGAACAAATTGTGAAGAAGATGAATTTTGTAGTATGAGATACTAGATTGTGACACTTTTTAAGTGGAATAGTAGTCATAACTAACTCTGGTATTCTATAGAGATGACCCCCCAAAGTAACAATGACACTACGGGGTCAAGACTCATAAACCACATGGAACTCCCACATATATGGCTGGCCCAAGAGAACATCATAGACATCCAATGGGTCAACATCACATAATACCTCATCCTTGAAGGGGTGGATGTCGTATGACAATCAACATTGTTGGCTGACATGAAGATCTCATCCTTGGCGAAGACACCCACTGTTGTATGGTTGCGGGTGTGGTGTTGTCTACAATCCCAACTGTTTGACAACCTCTGCTGAGATGAGGTTCTTCTGGCTTCCGCTATCAACAATAAAATGCAACGGGGTCCCCTTCACCCAAATTTTTGAATGAAAAAGGTGCTCCCCCTCTTCGGGATCGATTGGTTCTTCTAGTTGAATTGTTGTGGTCATGACAATATAAGTGGGGTCTGCGTCAATGATTTGTCCTTTACCAATATTTTCAGAATCATATTCTGAATCGGTGATCGACTCCTTCTCTTTGATCTCGACCAACAATGAATTTTTTGAGAGACATTCATCGGTGTTGTGCCAGGGGCTTTTGTGGAAATCACATCATTTTCTACTGTCCTTCTTTGTCTTCCCGTGACCCTTCTTTTCCTGTGTCTTGGACTGGTTTCTGGGAGACTATTTGTTAGGTCCGTCTTTGTCATACTTCGTTTGTTGCATATTTGTAGACCAAAAATCCCATTTGTTCTAGTGCTTAAATTTCTGCTCGATTTTAATAGCATATCGATAAGCAACACTGAGTGATGAGATGTCCAGAAAATCCATTTCAGTTTGGATGTATTTGTGTAGAGCCCCACGATAATTCAGAACCAAATTTCGTTCAGAGTCTTTGATACTCAACTTGGTGCACAAGGTATGGAAGGTATTGGTGAAATCTGGAACTGCTTGGCCCCTCTCTTACCGCAGTGTGGTCCATCTCATGTAATGGTCCTCATAGTTACCAACAAGGTAATACTATTCCTTTACCGCATCCACACAAATATCCCAAGTGGGCTCGGCCCCATATATTATAGAATATTCTGTGGAAATTTTCTCCCAGTAAGTTTCCCACCAATGTTTGACATGAGGGAGAGCTTTAAGGAGTGCGAAGGTGATCTTTTCTTGTTTGGAAAAATTGTGAACAAAGAAATAACCTTCTAGCAGAGTTAACCGTTTTTCTAGGGCTTCTCCTTCTATCTGTCCTTCAAATATGGGAATATCAAAATTAACTTGTACCTTGAAAGGCGAGGTGCCTCCAAAGTGGCTGCTTGATGAAGATGCACCTGCTGTTATCGACAGGTGTTTAAGGATGTGGGAAAAATTATCAATCATTCCGTCCCTCTGTCGCATGAGATCTTGCTCAAGCAATAGATTGATAGGATCATCTGCTCCATCGTTTTTCTTTTCTTCCACCATTTAGGGCTTCTTGGGTGTGTGAGAGAGATTGTATTCAAGAGAGACAAGCTCGAGATCTAACTTTATATACTCAGACCTCGTCGGGGACATGCACTGAAAAAATGATTAAGAGCAACCTGCTCTGATACCACTGATCGAGATTATTTTCGGCACGAAATGAGAACGTAGATATAATAAAGAAATGCATAGAGATATCACAGATATTCAATAATATAATAGAAATATATCATAGATGCAACCATAAGCATAGGTATACAGTAATACATGATTTTTGTTTATGAAATAAATGTATAGAGACTGTAAAATACAGAGTGAAAGACTCGATAGAATGGTGGCAGCTTATCTCTGAGAAGAGATGTGACGACTACTTGCATTCACAAGAAGATGATTAGAATGAGGCTCTGAAGGCATTTTTACAATAAACAAGAATTCCCAAAACCCTAGACATCCAAAAACCTAACCTTAGGAGATGAAGTGCCAAAATTCATGTGGGCCTCGTTTGGGTAAGTTAGTACATCAACTTCTCGGGGTCGTAACGTTTTCATACGATCTCCGTTTTAGGTGTATGATAGCTCGTTGGAAAGGTATCATAGAGGAGATAAATTTTGGGGGATCAATAATGACTTTGAATATCATTGAGAACCTTGATCTTGAAAAAACTTCATTTGGCCCCTCAAAATGGCCCCGGAAGTTAAAAACTGCTAAAAATAGTAAATTGCCAAAATTGCTAGAAAATTGTTTTGAGCCAGTCAAAAAAGGTGGGTGGCCACTGATATCCACCTGGATCAATCCTCCCTCCTTAGGAATCAATGGTCTCCATTTCATTGAGTTCCTATGGGAGAGGGAAAAGCGCTTGTTGAATCTGCATCTTGGTGAGCTGTTTGTATTGTTGGAGATGTCGCGCTGCTTAGTTTGTGGAAGTCTATCATGAACCTGTTGAAGATGAGGTTGTGTTGGAAGCTTAACATGTTTTTGAATTTTTATATCATTAAATTGATCTACATATTTGCCTAACCGGAGTCATTTGTTTTTATTACTCTTCATGACATATTTTTGGAAACAACAGTGGTAAGTTGTCGCTTTTTCCTATTATTATCTTTCATGCTTCGTTCATGACTGGAAGCATGAATATGAAGCATGATTAATTTTCGATTATGTTACCTTTATGTTCTAAAATGTCGTCAAAGGCAAGTTGTTCATACAGTTATTAATGAAGTTAGTTCCTTTCCATGAAGAGTTACTCTCTTTGTTTCGATCCTTTCAACATCAAACATGCTTAGAGATTGATGGTTACATTAATCAAAGGACCCCCACATTTATATTTGGGTATGGTTTGGTTTGGTTTTTGGATTTACAATTATTTTGCTCAGTCTTGTATTTTTCGACTCACCCAAACCTTGTGATAGAATCCACGATGCGCGCACTCATTTTTCATTTTAATGTTTTTGTCCTACACTCGTACTAGATGCAAAGGTGGTGATATAATTTGCAAGCATACATAATTCCCGAGACTTCCCTTGGGATTTTCAAACCCTCTTCGCATGTGTTTCAATAAACACCCATTTAATCATTATGAGTTTATGTTCATAAACCATTCACTGTTGGAATGTCACAGGCTCGGGTTATGGCTCTGGACTATCTTTGGAAACCCTCTATGTGTGTTGGGTATGATTCGTTACATATTCATCCATCATGGCTCCTATTTTGAGAGTTGAACCAAATGGCTTTCAAACTCTGCTCTTATACAACGATGCCAGAGGAGATTTGGAGAGAAGTGGCTGGCTCGTTTTCATTAGGAAGTTTCAGGGTTTCAATTTATAGGTTGCCCAAGATCTCGCTTTCTCCTTTGATGGTTGTAGGGCTAAGGTAGGTGATGTGAAACTGGAGGTTACCGAGGATTTCTTGAGTCAAGATACAAGACTCCCTACAAGCCTTGAAGTTTTACACTTTTGTTAGCAGAGTTTAATCTCGTTTTTTTTTCCTGCTGGAGACACGATTTTGCAGGAGAGATTCTGAGCAAACCGCTGCAAATTAGAACAAACCATTTAAAACCCAGAACCAAAACGAGCCGTTTTATCTTCAGAATGGGAATTTTCTCCAAAAAATGGACAATTGCAGAGATATGCCTCGACCTTTGGAGGTAATTTTCTTAGAAGTTTTGTGTCGGGTAAGATGAGCGTTTTATTTTATTTTAATCTGTTACAGACCTTGCTATAGTTCCCTTCCCACCTACTTGGGCCTGTGTCTCAGCCTCCTACAACAAACCCTTTCTTGATTAAAAGGTTATACAATAGGCCCGCGAACAAATTATACATCCTAATGACTGTCAAAAATTCAAATGAACCTACAAGCAATGTATTGTTTAAAAACGTGGAGGCTGCAACAACCATTATGAATTCCAAGGTTTCATGATACGATTTGATTTCATGGTTAGAGGATATTCAAAGATCCATGATTTCAAAATTGATTTGAGGCACTCTTGAGACCTCCCAGTCATATCTATGACGTATTTTGAATGAACATAAATGAACTGTTGTTAGTTTTGGAGGATTTAGTAAGATCAGGGTGGTTGCATCCCCCTTTATTTTTGAAAAAAATATTTGATCTCAGGAATAGAAACTGTTATCTTGCCTGAGGAATTTATAAACCTATCATTTTGTAAACAGAGGCATCTTAGCCTGGGACTGGAGTATGGACAATTACACGCAGACTTGAATGAAACATAATGCATATTACAACTTTAGCTTTTGTGTATCATGTTTTAGTTTCGGTTCTATTTGTTTCAATGTGATAATAGATGGTGATAGCCTTTGTCTTCATGATTTATTATAACTTGAGATAATTCTTTTATTACATGCTATCCATATGTCATGTTTTAGATATAATATAGGGTGATCATAAATTCAATTCATTTTATGAGATTTATCTCTAATTTTTTGTTGAATGTTTAAATACAATTTCTGACAAGGAGACTTATCTCATTGTAGTTACTTGTAAATCATAAGATCATTGTGACTGTGTCCATTATATGTTCTGTCATCAAGACTCAATCTCCAGCATATTGTTTTTCATTTATTCAAAGCAATCTTAAGATTCGTTGCAGGTTTACTTCTTGGATAAAGGTGGTTGGATATTCTCTATTGTACAGGCGTTGGATGCATTAATAGGTTAGTCTCTTATTTTATTTCGTTTGCTTGATTATTATAGAAGTTTTTATATATAGAATGATTTCCACTATCTATATCTTTATGTTTAATTAAGTAGTTTAATATTTGATTTTATCAATGTATACATACAAGAAAACAAATAAAAAATAAATAGTATTTTCACTTACTTTATTATTGTTGTTAAAAGAATCAATTTACATTCGATTTTTATGAGTTTAGATTAAGATTCGTGATTTGTATATATGTTAATAGAACTATTATATAAATATTACTTAGATAATTTGTATATATATATAGATGTACATATATATTTCAGTGATTATTATTTAGTAAATTATTATATTTCTTTTAGTTGTTTTTCGCTTCCCTTAGGAGTTTAGATTGACCAATGGAGCCATTAAACCCATCAGAGTGAGTCAATCCAAACGGCTTGGGTTAATTAGACAACCCCAGACCAGACTCAGTCTTCCAGTTGACGAGCGGTCAATTTCACCCGTCAACAAATGGTGCTAGAAGGAGGGCCGCCTGACAAGATGGCCTTGTAGGAGCCTTTATTTTAAATGTATTCAATTTCCCCATGGCTCCCCAAATCATTGTGTTGGAACATGATTTCCACTTCTCATTACCCAATGTTCCCAACGAGATAGTCTCTCACTTGTCCAAACTCACCTTTGATGGTGGAGGCAATACATCTGCTAAAGACCACCTTAACAAGTTTTGGTGCAAATGCATCAAACATGACATCTCAGATTTAAGAATTTTATGCAGATTGTTCTCTTTTACTTTTAGAGGTCGGATTAAACATTGGTTTGAATCCTTTCCAGCATGTCACATTTTTGATTGGTTTCAATTTGTAGATGAATTTCTAGATTCTTTTGAAATTTATGATTTCGATCAATTATGTGAAGAATTTCATACTTCGCTAATCAATGGCAATTCATCTTCGGAATAATTTTTGACAAGAATCTATCATATCCTCTGTAAATTTAATCTCGATGACATGTCATTTGTATTAAATCTCTGCTATGATGCTTGCATCCCTTCCATCCAGTCATATTCAATCGCGAATGAAGAACCAGTTGCAAATCCTATCACTCGATTGTGAGAAGAATTTAGTTCGTAGGATGAGAGGAATCTATCCGAAAACTTTGAACAAGCAAGGGAGGTAGAATCTATTGACCAGGTTCTTACCGACAACCAAACTGGTTTTTCCTCTGAATCATTATATTTTCTATCTTCGACCATCGTGGAAGAAGATTCAATTCTTGGTCAAGGTGAATATCATCGTTCTTATAACTCTTTCTCTAATCAGTATTTGAATTCGGTTATTGAAGAAGACTTAGGTGATGAAAATGATCTTAAGAATTTTAACATCCCAATGAAATTGATTAGAGATGTAGATCTGCAATTGGAAGAAGTAACCTTAAACCCTCATCTACAAATCGTACCTTATCAACATGAAAGATCATATGTTTCCCATCAAAGTTTTGAATTATCTATCATACAGAAGGCAAATCTAGATGATCATATTATGTTGAGTAATTCGTCACCAAAACATAGTAAGAGTTTTAAAGAATCTGAAGAGAAATGTCTTGATAATACCATTGTTAATTATCGTAGTTCAAGAGATTCTTTTCATGTGCTTATTTCTGATTCCTTTTATTCTTTATATCCTGATCTCTTCCTAGAATTTGCTGGACTTGAAACCTTACCTACAACATCCTACTCTTTTCCGCCAAAATCATATCCTTTCAATATTCTAAATTTTGGAGAAATTAATTCCAAACCTAACATTGATAAAGTCGGATTTGACGCACTTTCACTTTCATCACTCACATGGGAAAAGGACATGTTGCGAGATGATTTTACACAGTTTATTGTTGAAAAAGACAATGCACTATATCTTAAGAAGATCAAACATTCTATGTTGCATATTCGTTCTTTGATTAACTCGAATCTTAATGTTTATGCTTCACATTTTGAAATGATCAATCTCATCAAAGGAAACATTCAAACCAATGATTTAATTGATGGAATGAATCCTCTTATGATGAGTTCCCCATTGATATATTCATTTCATCCATGTCATGGTTTTCATCCTCATTTTTGTGACAGGATCTTAGGATGGCTTGAATATTCATATATAAATTTTTTTCATAATAAAGATAAAGTTGTGGTTTCTTTCTTTTTACCTAAGTATCTTGGAAGTAGGCGTGACATATTTATTTTAGATCCTCCATGTGAATAAATTAATGAACACTTAGAGAATTTTCAGGAGGATGGGGCGTTTCAACCTTGGATGATGGTTATTTCATTTCCTCGTAATCTTGACAAGTTTTTCAAACTTACTTACACTCGCCCATGACATTATGACCCTTATTATGACAAGATTGCACAATGGCTGGAGGATTCATACATCAAGAATTTTCAAGGGAATGGTAATATCATGCTTACTTTGTTTCTAAATAATGATTATGAAGGTAAGTGTGATATATTTATGTCATTTTTTTTTATATATTACCATTCTTGTTAGTAATGTTTGATTTTGTTTCCATTGCAGGATTGGAGTTACTCCGATGGCTACATTGGAAACATGACTTCACGTAGTATTATGATTTATTTAGTAGTTAGGGTAGGTTTAGGAATATGTTTTCTTTCAGTTTTATTCCTCACTATTTCTCTTTGTAATAATGCATTCATGAACGCAAGTGGGCGCACCACGAGAACCATAACATGATTATTGTCAGGGAAGTTCGCATGATCCTTTTCTCTTTGCTTTTTCGTTGAATATTTCTTTTCAAAGCAGCAATATTATTATCAAAATATTAAATGGAAAGTAAAGAGGTAAATAAATCTAAATTGTAAATTCGACCCTGACCCAAGGTGTCACGAATAGGACTGCTTTCACATCGACGAGGATTTTTCCTATTGTTTTTTTTTTTTAGTTTCCCAAGGGATTTTTCGCATGATGTTTTCAGACCCATCTTTATATATGTTTTTATGTTTTGATTTCTTTGCTTTCCGTTTCTCTTTGCTGGTTTGTTGTTTTTATTTTCATTTTTGTTTATTGGCCTTTTTGAGTCAAACGTGCTTGTATTACAATCTAGCTCAAAAAAAGAGAACATAATGCTTCATCTAAAAAATAGCTGTCAAAGGCTGTTGGAACATATATTGCTGTCCTTCTCTGAAATTGTAGGCTGGTTAAAGGTGTCATTTTGTCTAAAGTCGATTACTTGGTTTCAATATGCACTTGAAAGTATTCACGAATATCTTTAAAAAGTCTTTTTACGTTGTCCCTACTCTTTAAGAAAGCAACTCAACGACGTCTCCTTGTCCTTGAAAATTAGTTCTATCAATGAATTTTTTTTTTTTAGATCTTGAAGAAGGTTTGCTAGAAAAATTTATAGGCCTATGGAAATATTAAGTTAAAAAACTGGAATTTTCAGCGTCACCCCGCTCTATTGAATATCTTTAAAACTATATCAGAATGTGAATAAATTCTCAAAGAGTTGTGGGAAGTTCTTGTAAACTAGCTGGGACACTGAACAGGTCTGCTGGCAGTGGGTAAATGCATGCACAATGCCAAGATAACTTCGCCGAGGTACTAAACAGGCCTGTTGGCAGCGAAGCAATGTTAGGTAAAAGAAAATTATCAGGTATAAACATTGTGTTGGCCATAAGCATCCTTCGTTCTGATTTGAAATTTCTTGGGTAGGATACAGACGTCCGAGTGGGTTACTTGACATCCTTGTCGAGGCTATGGACGCCTGCTGGCAAAAGTGGCTTTGTCAACAGTATTGGAGATTCTAACTTAACATCGTGGCTTTATTTTTTTAAGTTTGTCACCAGTTTTCATTCTTTTAAACGAAAGGTATCTGAAACTGGGCTGCGTCTCGTTCTTTTTAAATATGTTCAAGTAATCTTGCAGTTGTTCTTCGATTTGAAGTTTTTCAGAATTCTCTAACCTGAACTAGTTCGTATTGTAGAGATAACTACTTCTCTCAACATGTTGCCATTGGTTGCAGTGTCCTTTTTGTAATGACCCTAATTGGATAAATTTTTAATAAATTATAAGTAAAACTAATTAGGGGATTAATTGGGTTAACAAGGTATTAATTAAACAAAGATGATTTAATGATATTAATTAAGTGAGTTAATAATTAATTAAAGGATATAATTGTGATTAATTAATTAAATATTTTAACTACAAATTACATTTAATAACTTGAGTAAAAGATTTAATAGATTAATAATATATATTATAAAAAGGTTACGTACCCAACAAGGGATAACCAATTAATCTCGAGAGGATAAGGCATTAAAGAATGGGATAAGAAATTAATAAGGGGGAGATAAGGAAATTAATGAGGGGGAGGAGAGTCGGTGAAGGAGGGATAAGGAAGGGAAGGAGTTGGATGGGAGGTATTCTACGAGAGTTGGGGGATGGATTTTGGGAGATGGGAGTATTGCAGAGAGAGAAGTGAAATTCATGAGTGGATACAGTGCACCGGAGTTGCTGGGGGTTTTGGGCACGGAGGGCCAGTATATCCATTGATATCCTGGGGCTAGAGAGCTACCTAGTTGGCAGGGAGGATGGTTTTGGGTAGTGTTTTCCAGAAGCGGGAAGGAAGCAAGAGGCGGGAAAGCACAGGTTGATAGCATCAGGTTCAGGTAATTACCAAGAATTATGCATTGTTTTTTATAAAAAATTGTTATTAAATTTTATTATTATGATGAATTTGATTGCGAATGTGCTAATGAAGTAACTTTTAAATTTTACTGTTGTGTTGTAATTCAATGGTTGTTTAAATTAATTCATCCATTACACTTCTATTCCCCTTTTGAACAGATTGTGAAGAAGCTGAATTTTGTAGTATGAGATACTACCTTGAGACACTTTTTAGGTGGAACAGTAATCAGAACTACCTCTGGTATTCTGTAGAGATGACCCCCCAAAGTAACAATGACACTACGAGGTTGAGACTCATAAACCGCATGGCGGTTCCACATCTATGGCTGGCCCAAGAGAACATCATAGACATCCAGTGGGGAAACATCACATAATACCTCGTCCTTGAAGGGTTGGATGTCGTATGACAATCGACATTGTTGGATGACACAAATATCTCATCCTTGGAAAAGCCACCCGATGTTGTATGGTTGCGTGTGTGGTGTTGTCGACAATCCCAATTGTTTGATGAACTCTACTAAGATGAGGTTCTTCTGGCTTCCACTATCAACAATAAAATGCAACGGGGTCTCCTTCACCCACATTTGTGAATGAAAATTTCTCTCCCCTTGTTCGAGATCTGTTTGTTCTTCTGGTTGAATTGTTGTGGTCATGACAATAGCAGTGGGGTCTGTGTCAATGATCTATCCTTTACCAGTATTTTCAGAATCAGATTCAGAATTAGTGATCAACTCCTTGTCTTTGATATCAGCCACCAATGACTATTTTGATTGGCATTCATCGGTGTTGTGCCAGGGGCTTTTGTGGAAATCGCACCATTTTCCAGTGTCCTTCTTTGTCTTCCCGTGAACCTTCTTTTCATGTGTCTTGGACTGGTTTCTAGGAGACTGTTTTTTAGGGCCGTCTTTGTCATAATTCGGTTGTTGCGGATTTGCAGACCCAAAATCCCATTTGTTCTGGTGCTTAAATTTCTGCTCGATTTTAACATCATATTGATAAGCATCACTGAGTGATGAGATGTCCAGAAAATCTATTTCAGTTTGGATGTATTTGTGTAGAGCCCCATGGTATTTCAGAACCAAATGTTGTTCGTAGTCTTTGATACCCAACTTGGTGCGCAAGGTATGGAAGGTATTGGTGGACTCTGGAACTGCTTGGCCCCTCTCTTTCCGTAGTGTGGTCCATCTCATGTACTGGTCCTCATAGTTGCCAACAGGGTAATACTGTTCCTTTATCGCATCCACAAAAAAATCCCAAGTGGGCTCGACCCCATATATTCTAGACTCTTCTATGGAATTTTGTTCCCAGTAAGTTTCCCACCAATGCTTGACATGAGGGAGAGATTTAAGGAGTGCAAAGGTGATCTTTTCTTTGTTGGAAAAATTGTGAACAAAGAAATAACCTTCTAGTAGAGTTAACCATTTTTCTAGGGCTTCTGCATCTATCTATCCTTCAAATACAGGAATATCAAAATTAACTTGTACCTTAAAAGGCGAGGTACCTCCAAAGTGTCTGATTGATGAATATGCACCTAATTTTATCGAAAAATGTTGAAGGATGTGGGAAAAATTCTCCATCATTTCATCCCTCTGTCACGTGAGAGCTTGCTCAAGCAACAGATTGATAGGATCGTCTGCTCCGTCGTTTTTATTTTCTTCCACCTTTGAAGGTTTCTTGGTGTGTGAGAGCAATTTTCTTCAAGAGAGACAAGCTCTAGACCCAACTTGCTATACTCGGACCTCGTTGGGGACTTGCACTGAAAAAATGATCAAGAGCAACTTGCTTTGATACCACTGATCCGGATTATTTTCGGCACGAAATGAGAACGAAGATATAATAAAGAAATGCATAGAGATATTGCAGATATTCAATAATATAAAAAAAATATATCAGAGATGCAACCATAAACATAGGTATACAGTAATACACAATTTATATTAATGAAATAAATGTATAGAGACTGTAAAATACAAAGTGAAAGACTCGATAGAATGGTGGCAGCTTATCTCTGAGAAGAGATGTGACGGCTACTCGTATTCGCAAGAAGATGATTAGAATGAGGCTCTAAAGGCATTTTTACAATAAGAAGGAATGCCAAAAACCATAGACATCCAAAAACCTAACCATAGGAGATGAAGCACCAAAAGTGACGTGGGCGCCATTTGGGTAAGTTAGTACATCAACTTCCTGGGGTCGTAACTTGTGCATACAATCTCAGTTTTAGGCGTATGATAGCTCGTTGGAAAGGTATCATCGAGGAGAGTAATTTTGGGAAATGAATCATGCCTTTGGATATCATTGAGAACCTTGATCTCAAAAAACCTTCATTTGGGCCCTCAAAATGGCCCCAAAAGTTAAAAACTGCTAAAAATAGTAAATTTCCAAAATTGCCAGAAAACTGTTTTGAGCTAGTCGAAAAAGGTGGGTGGCCATCGATATCCACCTGGATCACTTGAAAATCTCTAATAGAAGAGTGGGACCAACCGAATATTTCATTGATGTGACCACTTCATCAACCACTGGATGAATAGGCTGTGAGGAAACCTCAAAAGACTCATAATCAGAAGAGCTTGCAGACATGGACCACAATATTTGTACCTCTGGAATGCCAGGGCACATATGAGTAAGGTTATATCCCTTGCAAATATTACAAGGGAACTTACGCTTATGTCCTATCCTTCTAGGTTTATCAAAAAAATCAATTCCCCCAACATGACTAGCAGTAGTTGGTTTCACATCTCCAACATGAATTGTAGAGGTTGGTGATTGGTCGATAACATGACTCGCAGAGGCTACATACCTATTGTCAGTATGACTAGTAGTGACTAGACTTGTTCCCCTAGCATGACTTGCATGGGCTGGGTGTGTTCCCCCAACATGACTTACAGGGGTTGGTCGTTGGTCTTCAACATGACTAGCAGAGGTTGAGTACCCATCTCCAACATGACTCACAGAGGTTGGTGATTTCTTCTTCCTATTCTTCCTCTTTCTATATCGTTTAGACTTCCAGTTACTAGTAACTATACTTTCACCAGAGATGGGAGAAGGAGGAGGAGACGACTTTGTTGATGAAGGAACATCAACATGGTGCACATGACATAAGGTTCTCAACTGGGAAGCATCAAAAGCATTCAGGACATTTCGAATGGTACCCAACCAAACCGATAGTCCCACATTCAACCCACGAATGTACAAAATGGCCATCAAAGGGATACCAATGTTTTTGAAGAAAGGAAAAGCACAAGAATCCCCTTGCGAAGGGGTTCCTTGGTTGGTATCGCTGGGAAATTTAGCCATGAAGATATTATACACAGGTTCTCCCCTTGTAGGATTGTTCAAGTCCATAAAAGTCATCCACACTAACTATGGTGAACTAGTGTTATAAAAAACAACGCCTATAAAGAGGCAACTCCACATTTCTAAGTGGAAGACTAAAAAGTCCTCACGATCGATAGAGTGGGAGGTCTACCACCTTAGGTCTGAGACCCAAATTAATGATTGACTAACTCACTATGGAAAACTAGGGAGCACATAGCGCACACTAAAATCTCCTAAAGGAAAATCAAGCAGATGACTATCTAGTAGGAATGATAGTTACACCAATCAACACTAGAGAAACTAATCAGTGTCAATGAAACTTGAACATGGAAGCACCCTTCGGGTATAATCCATGAAGTGTGATCCGATGTCTACCCTAGGTATTGCGGTATACCCCCGCAGTCACCCGTGTAAGTCTCTAGAATATGGGAAACTAGGTTTCCAGCTTGCAGTTAGTCACCAGGTGGGTACAATCAAAATTCAAGCGGATCACAATGAGTAGGATGACAAGTCCAAATCCTATCAAGGGTATCAAAATAAAATGGTACATAGGACAACAGAGGATCTTGAATGGATTCGAGGACCATGAATCTTTGTAGGAAAATGCTATTGATTTTACTCTTGAGACAGACCCTCAATATGAGTTCCCCACTACATTCAATCCGACTTTGGAGGGGTTATCTCTGATGCCTTTCCTCACGTGACCTCATGTTTATCCCCTGTGTTAGATGGGGGTCCTAGATAAATTTTACGACACTAAACTTAAATACTCCCTAACTCAGACTCTAATGTTTGATTTAACGGCCTTGAAGAGTTTCCTCTCCAACCTAATTCAAGGTCCTAAAACCCTAAACTAGTTGGTTGACCCTACAAACAAAACATCTAGTGTATTTTAGATTAAGCATTCTTTTTAAGGGTTTGATTTACATAAAAGGGTATGATAATGCAACTGATGTTGTGAAGACTCTTGCGAAAAATGAAACTTATAAGAACACTAACAAAGAAGGATTATCTTTCTTATTTTTCTTTTGAAATGATTTCAAGATGATAAGAAAACAAAACACTATGCTAATTTCTTTTTCTTTTTCAAATAAAAATGCAAAGCAAATGCAAAGAAAGAAAGAGACCTAAAAAACTAAGTTTATTTTTTATTTTTTATTTTCTTCCAATCAAAGTAGAAATAACAAAAGATGCTAAACTAAATTGATGAATACATGATTCATGAAAGACCAAGAAGACATGTAAACTGAATTCTAACCCAGGACATGGATGTAAAATAGAGGCTCTGAACTGAATCAAGAAATGCTGAGAAGTATAAACATCAATCATGAAAGAGGTTGGCTTCCCCTTTTAAAACAATTTCCTGAACCAGAGACGCTAGTTGTTTCTTAAACAACCTGCGTATGTACGTGTTGGTCACTATAATTGCTTAATTAATTTCAAACAACCAAGTGAAACATAAATTATCAACCCAGGGAAGTATTTTGTTTCAAAGGTAGCTGCGCACTATATATGCTCAATTCC
>JZKD02S2367449.1:220009-252608 GCA_000966675.3 Picea glauca | reverse complement strand
AGAGGCCACATGGACCGTCGTATAGGTCGGAGGGGCTAGTGCCTAGGGCGCATCGGGTTTTTTATGCTTGAAACTCCGACAGGAAGGTGAGGCTGTGGTCTCATGGAGAATGGTCATATGGACCACAGGGCATAGCCAGAGGGGCTAAGGCCGGCAAAGGAGCTCATCGGAGATCGGGAGTTGGAGAGTACAGTGACTCTCGACAATAGGAAGGGAAAAACCCCGAACCCCGATAGTGACTCGAGGATACCCATGGTTAGTTGCAGAGGCCGTGCGGGTGAATGAGAAGGACCTGTGGACTGGGATTTTCACAGCAACAATTCTAGCAAAGAATTTAAGGAGCCGCTTCGGCTTGAAGGGAGAGGAACAGAGCGATCCTTTGAGTGGGTGAGTCTGAGGTGTAGGATCACCCTCGCCTGCATCAAGTGGTATCAAAGCTGGAAATTATTGCTTGTATATTTCAGGCAGGAAGAGGTAGAGGAGAAGAAAGTACCCTGATACAAATTAAGTGGTATCATAGGGGGAGTCTGTTTGTATTTTTGCAGACAGAGGAGCAGAAGAAGACAGAGTTACTGAAGACTCTGTAGGCGATTGTTTGCAGGTAGGCAGCAGTCGAGAAGACAGTTAGGGAGACTGTAAGGATGAGACTGGTGGAACTGTTAGTGCGGGGTGACAACAGTAGATTTTCCATGAAGGCAAACAGAGACAGTGCTATGGCTACTGAACGCCGTAGGAAGAAAAGCAAGGTAGAAAAGCTTGCAGAGATGGATAGAGAGCTCGCTGATATACGAGCAGAGATAGAGAAGATGGAACTGCGGATGCGACATAATGAAGAATTAGTTCAAGTATGCGGACCGGAGACTGGGAAAGGTCTTGATGATGATGAAGAGGATGAATTGGGATCGTCTGATGATCTCAAGAACTTCCAGGAGAGCAGAGCAGAAGAAATTCCAGATTGCCAAAAGGGGAACGAATTGAGATCATCTGAGGATCTCAAAGACTGTCATGAGGACAGCGAGGGAATTTCGCATTGCCAGCTGGGAAATGAAAGGAGATCAGATGAAGATATCGAAGACTGCTAGGAGGGTAGAGATGAAAAATTGAGACTATCTGAAAGTCTCATGGACTCAGTGGAGAGTTCAATTCAGCAGGGGTTACTGATGAAGATGGGATCGGTTGATCTCATGGTCTGCCAGGGAAGCAGCAGCAAAAACATCCCATATTTCCAGGTGGGCAGGGATGAGCAGAGAAATTTGGATAAGCCAGAGGAGCTGATAGAGCAGATGAGCTCGCAAAGAGATCAGTAGGTGTAGCTGACAGAGGTGAAAGACCAGAATGATATTCTGATGATTGGGGGAATACAATTATTCCTACCATCTACCTAGGAGGAGGCAGAAAATTCTGTTGTAAATGCAACAACAGCAGGGGAATAGTCACATTTGATGATGACTGTCAAAGAAGAAGAAGAGTTGGAGTAGGCATTTGAGACTTCCCAAGAGGACGAAGAGAAAGAGCGTTCTGAGGAACGACTCGCTGATTTCAGACAAGGAGATGAAAGGGAAGAAGTTGTAGCACTGAAGCTGACAACAAAAGACGCAGGAGCAGAAGAGGAAAATGAGCATTCCGAGGAGTGGCTCGATATTTTTAGCCGAGAAACTGAAAACATTGCAGCATGAGAGCTTGCAGCAGCAGATGAAGAGGACACAAACAACATATGTTTTGCTTATCTGTGGGATCAATTGGAATCCCTAGAAGAGAAGGTAGAAGTGCAGGGCATGCACATCCAACAGGTAAAGTTGGAAACATATGAAGGCGTGGGAGATTGTGATGATATTCCCAATGGCCAATTTTTTTTGCAGTTGAGGAGAATGAAACAGCAAAACCAGCCACTGGAGCAGCTGGATGAAGTGATCGAGGAGATCATGGAGCTGATGTTGAAATCAGCAGACACTGCCAACAAGGAGAGGCTGAGTAGAAGGAAAGAAACAGCAGCGCAGCAGAAGCAGTAGCAGGATGGAGCAAATGGATAGCTCCACACATTTTTTTGGGATCTAGGGGGATTTCCAATAAGCTAACAGAGAAAGCTCATGAGCAGGAGCTCATGATTTTTGCAGCTGTGGAGTATGATGCAAGAGCATCTCTCCATATCAGCCAGCCAACTAGCCAACCACGTCAATGCACATGCATTCATATGCTAAAAGGAAGGCACGGCCTCATTTGAATTTGAAATGAATGTAATTAAATATGCTTAGGCTGGTGAGCCATAGAAGCAATGCTTTTGCGCAGGCTGTAGATAAGATAGGCATTTAATATGTGTGGCTGAGATCTAGATCCGATTCTGGACTAGACAACCCATTGAATGTAATTGAATAGGGTAGGTAAATCATGGAGGGAAGCGCTCGATGAGCCCCTCAGGTAAAAGAGATTTTGAGATCTCATTTTGAGTTAGTCAAGTATGCATGTAGATTAGAAGAGAAGATCTAGAGAGAGAGAGCTCAGAAACACCTTGTAAAATATACAGGCATTTGCCATTATTAATATAGAGTAGTTTTTCCTGCATTATTCTGTCATATATGCATGTCGGTGTGTGTTCCTTGTTTATGCTGTGAATGTATATGTTATATGGGTGAATTCTACAGGGGTTCGTTTGATTTCAAGTTGAAGGTCTTTGAGGCTTCACACTAGGAGGGTGTGACAGAACGTTGAGGTTATGATGGCCGTGCACAGAGGTTGCACTTCTAAACACGTGAGGAGTCAGAAAGAGACGTGCTGAGGCACAGACTGAAGTCATCAACTCAGGAGGAAAACTGCAAGGTTGCTGAACACCTTGGAGGCAAGGCTGTGTAGCTGAGACACAGTCGCATATAGAACTTGCTGAAGGTCCTGTAGGAGCTCTGCCAAGTGGGCATTGAGCATATGCACGGGTTGCGTTGGGGAAGAACTTCGTTGAGAGTTTGAGGAAGACCAGAATTACTGAGGATTCTGAGAAGCTCTTCCAGAAGGGCATCGAGTGAGTGCATAGGTTGCAGGGAAGAAACCCAAGACTGCTGAGTGTTCTGAGGAAAGAGACTCCGCCAGGAGGGCGTTGAGTAAGTGTGTAGGCAGGCATAGGAGGAAAGAACTCTTGGAGTTTTGAAGAAGAAAGTAGAGTCCACTAAGGGACCTGTATTGGGTTGTTGAATAACCAGAAAGACTCAACAAGGATGTTGCTTGAGGAGAAAGCCAGGAAGGCGTTGATATTCTCCATCTGAGGGAGAAGAAGGATCAAATCCCCCAAGGGGTCTGAGTGTTCGTGGAAGCTTAGGAAATATAGCACTTTGCGCGCGAAGAATCTGTAGGAGTGCAGGAGCCAAAGAATCTCGTGAGGATTCAAAGGGAAGAAGCTCTGGAAGGATAGCATTTTCATACGCACAGGCGAGACTCAAGTCGAGGGGTTCACATGGCAGAAAGGAAGAAAAGGTCGAAGTCTTTGGGAGCGTAGAATTATTCCAAGTTTGGGAAGAAAGCTTAGATGCTCAAGAGGGAGCAACAGGAGCCATCGGATCAGGCGGATAAAATAGATCTGGACCGTTGGATTTCCATGTCCAGGAGGAGCTCAGAAGGAGCTCATAGAAAGAGGAGGACCGACAACCGTCGGATCTCGTGAGAGAAATCCTGTCATCTGTTTGATCGAGAGAAGTAGTGCACGGTTTAGCCTTAGGAGGAGGAGTGCACAAAAGAGCAGATCTAAGCCGTCAGATCAGAAGGGGAAGTCCCGTCAGCCATTGGATTGGCAGAAGCTGCACAAGGGATAGCAGTCGGGATCTTGGCCATCGGGAAATCAGAGTTCTCGAGGTCATGAGAACAGGGGTCTCGAAAGCCTCGAAACAACGATAAGATCTAGACCATCCATCGGAGGGACAGGTATCAGAGATCAAGCACCATCGACATTTAACACATCGGGAAATCAAAGTTCCCGAAGACAAGAGAAACGGGACAGGAGAAGTCTCGAAATCCCGACGTAATCGGGATCGTTCGTTGAAGGGACGCGTGGCAGCGATCAAGCATCGTTAAGGAGAGCCGACAGGGAAGTCAACCCCTCGATGTTTGGAGTCAATTGGGAATCGGGATATCAGAGATCCAGGGAGCGAGAGTTTCGTGCATTGCGGAATCGCGAAACGCGATTTCCCGATAAGGCGTGTGGGCCACATCAGGGGGTTAGTGGAGGCCAGCTGTCAGTGATTGAGAGGCATATTGGGGATCGACATATCGGGAAATCCGCAGACGTGGAATGTTGCATTTTGAATCTGCGAACCCCAAAATCCCGATGGGAGGTTTGACTATGGTCATGGGTAGAGGCCACATGGACCATCGTATAGGTCGGAGGGGCTAGTGCCTAAGGCGCATCGGGTTTTTTATGCTTGAAACTCCAACATGAAGGTGAGGCTGTGGTCTCATGGAGAATGGTCGTATGGACCATAGGGCATAGCCAAAGGGGCTAAGGCTGGCAAAGGAGCTCATCGAAGATCGAGAGTTGGAGAGTACAGTGACTCTCGACAACAGGAAGGGAAAAACCTTGAACCCCGATAGTGACTCGGGGATACCCACGGTTAGTTGCAGAGGCCATGTGGGTGAATGAGAAGGACCTGTGGACTGGGATTTTCACAGCAACGATTCCAACAGGGAATCTAAGGAGCCGCTTCGGCTCGAAGGGAGAGGAACAGAGCGATCCTGTAAGCGGGTGAGTCTGAGGTGTAGGATCACCCTCGCCTGCATCATCCAGGTGGATCTAGGGATATCGGTTAGTGTCCGCACCTACGGATTTATCCAATAACACGAACCTAATTTTCTTATGGGAGAAGGAAGACAATAGTTATAGAGAAATCATATCAGTGGGCAGGCCAAGGAAACATAGGGATGAGGAGGCCATATCAGTGTCTTTGGATTCAAGATCCTTTGTGCATAGAAAGTTTGTTGATGGGGATTACTCTTAGATATTTAACATAGTCATTCCCTTGATGTTTATTGAGATAAACATAGAGTTACACCTTTCTTAATTTCACAATTGTGAGGCTATTGAATCCTATAAGGGAGTCAAACGATTCAAGAGGAGAGGTGTTGGCTCAAACAAAGATGAACAATCCTATTTCCCCCTTTTGGGATTGTGATTACATAATAATAAGGAATAACCTCTTCAAGGATGTCCCTTAACTATGGATTAAGACAAATACTAAGGGAACTTGCCTAG
Organism: Picea glauca; assembly: GCA_000966675.3. NCBI lineage: Eukaryota > Viridiplantae > Streptophyta > Pinopsida > Pinales > Pinaceae > Picea > Picea glauca. The sequence goes on along the minus strand of JZKD02S2367449.1, from coordinate 247,381 downwards.
TCATTGAAATGATTAAGGAAAAAAATCATAGACATAAAAAATTATATGTAAAACAAAAATAAAGAGGAGTATATGTGCAATGTATCAAAACAAAATAAAATATTATCAAACTTCTTCAAGATCCAGAATTAACTCCAAGAAACCCCCCTCAAAGTTGGGCACTCCTCAATAAAGGTGGAAAGATGCTCAAAGTAGGGTTTGACAAAGTATTTTCTGCCACATGTTGCTCTCCTTTGAAGTGCTTCCTCAAACCATGCTCTTCTAACATGTTCCTTCCTTAAAATAAGAATTCAAACCTTGAGATAGTGGAGCAATCCTCTTTGTTTGCATACATAATCTCTGATCATCCCATACAATCATTTTATATTGCCTTATAAGGTGGAGCGTTCCTTCCAAGATGAAATTTAAACCATGTTCTTATGGTTTAGTTGTCATGTGTCCTCTCCTTAGCTAGGGAATTCCTCAAGCATGTGTGCTAAGCAATTATTATAACCCCTTTTACATGGGGTGCTCCTCATATAGTTTTTACTTTATCCTTATTTCATGGCTGGAAAGAGTCAAATCTGCCACTTGGCACCCCTTTTGACTTCATCAAGCCAGGCACTCCCTCTAGACATTGATTATTTGGGAACCCACCTAGAGATTCATAAACTTCACTAAGTTGGGAATCCACATGAATGAGTGCCCCTACTAATTTAGGTAATTGCACCCTCTGATTGTGCATCCAAAACTAAATATAGAAAAAAATTATTTATAACTTTGAATATAGAAAAAAAAGTTCAAAAATTGGAACTAGGTTGAGGATGGACTACTCACTATTTTGGGGTTCTAATTATATTATATTATAATGTGGCAGGATGATCGTGGAAAAGGGCCAGCCACAAATCATCTAATTGATTATCAAATTCGACTTTCATTTTACATGAACTTTATTATTTATTTATAAAATTTTATTTGTGTGGTGATCAATTATTTCATTTGTTTATATAACTGAAATAACATTGATTTTCATGTTGAAATTATATGTAGTCGGAAGGCCATGTTGATCATGATTCCGCCGATGAGGAGGGGTTGTATTCATCCCCTGATCCGATGGTATTAATAAAAATAAATATCATTAAAGTGAAGAAGGAACTTGATAGCTTGTTAGACCGTCCAAATCAAAGTCTTGACGTTCTATAAAGGATTAATCTCCTTTTGTCACAAATTAATAGATATAAAGTAATAACCATAATTTAAAGTGTTTTTTTTAATGTACTCATATGTTCAATTATGAAACTCTGTTTTTTAAATTTTACATTATTTCATGATTTTCTTTTTTCCTTTTTATAAAGAAATTTTTTTAGCCTCTTTAGCCCAGTGTTGGTAGTAGTGGCACTACAGAGACGCCACAGAGTCCTGACATGGGCTGCCATACAACTGCTAGAGTATTGTTTACTTCTCCATCTTCCACACCTAATTTAGATAGGGGCCATGACACGCACCACCAAGCATCCACACAACGATCAAGCTCTAGAGGTGGTGACAAAGATGAGGCTGATGATGTGGTTGACATGGTTGCATTTCCTAGAGCTAGATGTGTGACTAGCACAGGGACCCTTCTGTGCACATTTTTGGTCGACGATAACAGACTTCCATTAAAACAAATAAGACTCCCAGGTAGTTTTTCATATTTTAACTATTTCATGTTGTCCATCTCATACACAAATAATCTAGATTATTATTTTTAAATTAATGATCATATCTTTTTGTGTGTAGGAAATGACCATTTTTATAGGCACTTAAAGAGCAAGGCCTTGTTGATTTTTGGGGAAACCTTATGCATGAGGTGGAATTTCCAGAATTCCAACCTCAAAGAAGAACTTATGGATTATTTCGAAGGCCTCTTTGGAGTAGACACGTTCAATAAAAAAGTGGTCACCTCTGCAACATGAGAATATTTAAAATATACATGGGATGTTTATAGACGAAGCTTGCCAGGCAACCCTAGGTATGAGCGTCCTCCCTCAATTCCAGAGAGGGAGTGGAAGGAGATCATTGATGATGCAAAAGAAAATATATTGAAAAAATTAGAAGAAAAAATAACTGGTACCCCAAAGTAAATTACAATATTTTGATTTCAATACCTTTAATTCTCTTTATATATTAATAAAAGTGTGGTATATAACATACTTGAAAATTTTGATGATAGTTTTCCTGACACTTCGAAGGAAACCAAAGAAAGCATTTCCAAACATGGCCAACACAAGATAGGCCAGGGTGACTATTCAAGGTTATAGTCACGAATCATAAGTACCAAAACATCTTAAAAATATTATTTGTATCTCCTTACAACTTTCAATTTATTGCAGCCAAAAACATTAAAAAAACATGCTCTTATGCAATGCAGGGCAACGACTTCAGAAATGAAAGAACGTAAGAAGACCTCCAACTTGGTTATAAGTACGTATATAAAGTTGTGGTTGATTGTAGGAAAATCATGAGGCAGACCCCACGATCTAGTTTGCAGGATAAGGTAAATAAAAATCAGTCTACATTAACCTTTCATTACTTATAAAATATGTTACTAAATGTTTGATATCATCCATAACTTTAATGTCTTACTTTTTTTTAATCAGGGGAGAAGAACTATTGATGAAACCATTAGCACTGGACAACAGATTTTTTATAATGTAGCATGGCCAGAAGATCATGGTGTTCCCCAAAAACCCCATCCTAGTGGGGTGCAACCCCAAGATGTTCTTATGAATGAGGCCCATGATGGTAAAATGGATGTATATGAATCATTTACTTAATAATTTCGTGCTTATAAATTTTGTACTTATAATTTTTATTACTTATAAATTTACAGTTTTGTCCTTATAATTTTGTTGTTTCAATGACATAGAATGTTGTAGTTGAGCCTCCTCAACCTGAAGATAATCAGGAGAATAGGAAAGCCATTCCAACGATGCTGAATAGTGGACCAACAGGTAAATAATTACATTGCATAGGTTATTTATTTTTTTATTTTTTTTTGCTAGTTTGTCTGTGACCTCTTGGACTAGCCTGTGGTTGAGAAACCGCGAATCAGGGGAATCCAAGCATCAAAATCACCTGAGGATCTCACCTGGATTGAGCCACAACAACTCTTAACATGGATGGATTTTTTTTCCCCACAGGTTTCAAACTAATGACTTTAACATTACATAGTGCCTTAACAACACACTCTATCACCGACTATCCTACACCTTGGGGATGAGGTTTTTTTTAATATGAATGAACTACTTCAATGATATTTAAAAATTGGCCATATAAATTATATATATATATATATATATATATATATATATATATATATATATATATATATATATATATATATTTGTAGTTGATGTCCCCTCATAGCATCATCCACACCGTGAGTATGAGACCAGGCATGCTCGGTGTGAAAGGACTGAAGAAACATCAGCTATTGAAGAGAACCCAATAAATGAAGACCTGGACATGTATGAATTACTTAAGAATTGTAAAACACAAAAGAAGACTAAAATAAATTGATGATGTATAATAACTTTATAAGACATATAGATGTACATTATATAGCTAGTATGTTTGTAACATATTTTGAATGATAAATCTCATTTATAAAAATTCTTTTTTATGGCATATGCCTTTGAATGATAAACCTCATTTATAGCTTTACAATCACTTTTTATCAATTTTGAATATTTTTAATGCATATTAATTAGTAGAATATAGATTGGGTATTGGGGAATTGAGAGTGATGTGAGTGGGAGAAATAAAAGCTTCCACCTTCACATGGTTGGCCCTATTTAGTAGAGAAAAATTTATTGGAGCCATTTATTCTTGGAGCAAACCTCTCTCAATCGAACGGAGCAACAACATAGTCAATGTTGACTTTGTTGTTTCTCCTTCAGATTGAGGGAGGTTTGCTCCTAGATCAGATAAATCCAATAAATTATTCTCGAAACCAAGAGGAGCTTATTCAGGCTGTCGCATATGATATGTGTGTGTGTGTGCCACTATTTGATCTCCTCTCATATGGATTTTACAAAAAATAATATCAATGGTGTTTACTATTTGCAATATTGTCGGTTTTAATTTCTATTAGGATTTATTGACATGTCTTAAAAGTATTTTTTGGTTTTTACTAAAAATTAAATACAATTATGTTTTTATTTACTACAGTATGCAATTTTCGCATTTGAAGATGCTCTAGATGTTGTATCAATGCAATGCTACACATTAGAATATCAAAGATCATGTATGTCTTGTATTTTTTCTTCTTTTTATGACTTATTAAGGTTCCTTTTATTTATTTATTTTTACATTACCATCATTTGTGGGACACCATGGGGCCATTCATTCTATCTAATAAACCACACCCAAGTATGTAGCATATACGATTCCCTTTAGTTCATCATATGATATGATTCACACAACTAATCTAATACTTCAACTTGGTTTTTTGTGGTTGTGTATAAGTAATTTCCTGGATATCATAGTATAATAATAACCATAATTATTCAATAGAGTATTTGAAATTAATGAGATATATATATCACTCCCGAGTAGAAATTACAAATCATAGGCACCAATGAACCTAAATACTCATCCCGAGTTCCAAGAAGATGAAAATCAAACATCCCACCAGCCTAAACGTGGATAGGGGGTTGGGTGTGTTACACCAATGACCTCTATACACTCCTATGATATTTATTACTCTCCTGTGATATTTATTGTAATATTTATTATTTTTTTGTAGAGTACTGCTTTAGCACCAAAGGAAATTATTCCACCCTTACCTCTAGAGAAAGAGAAACTTGAAAATGATTTAGCTATAGACATTTATACCAATCTATTAACCGATGTCATTCCACCAACACTTGGAAGTTCCACTTCACTCAAATCATTAAATCTATCTAACAATTCCTTAGAAGGTTCCATTCCATATTCACTTGGGTATCTACAAAATCTCATGGACTTGGATGTGACCCCAATTGTTTTCATTAACATTGGAATGAACACAAAAATATCTTTGGAAAGACTTAAATCCCAATGGGAGCAATATTAATTAAACGACAAATCATTGCTAACACAATATGAGATCCATATTGCTTATTAAATTTGATAAACTTATTATGAACAACAATTACTAGCTAGAAAAAGTTCAAAGATCTGGTCAGATAAACAAGGAATCAAAACTTGAAATTGAAATCCAACCTATCCTCTAAATGAAATATCTATTACTATCATTTTTCTGAAATATATCATTGTAACAGATACAAAGGGTGACAATAGTGGAGTAATTATACTAGAGAACATGGGGTAAATCTAAAATGGGGGAAAGAAGTGGTATGGAAGAGGTGTAATACTCATGACACACCCCAATGACAAGAGAGATAAAACTCAAGTTCTAAAAGAAAAAAACCAAGTTATGGGACAAAAGAAACAATATGATCACACCTAGAATTTTCAACATCTCAACAATTCTATGGTGGTCATAATTGTAGTAACATTTATTTATTTATTGTTATATAATAAGTGATTGAGGATCTTGAAAGGAGTTAAATCGAATTTGTATTTTAGGGAAATTAAAGCATGTGTGCATGCACACACATTCAATTGGGTCTAGCTCGATGATTTGGGAGGAGAAATTTCATCCTCCCCACCTAGGCTTAAATCCAGACACATGCATACACACACATTCAATTAGTTATAGCTTAGTGATTTGGGAGGATAAATTTTATTCTCCCCACCCAAGCTCAAATATCACTTGTGACACGTTCCATTCTTTGTGAGCCAATTATTGTTGAAGATGTAAACCACGATAAATATCTATTCTATATTTAAATTTGATATATATATATATATATATATATATATATATATATATATGTCAAATTTAAATTTTAGCAGAGGCATGAAATGATTTGGAACACATCTGGAGGGTTGTTAAATATGGAAGAATAGTTTAAATTGGCTAGAAGGAGTTCTAAAGTAGCGGTGATGGAAATAAATCAAATATTAATGGTCAAAATTGTGATCGGGACAGATCAATGACTGGTGTGCATTGCAGGTCTGGAAAGTGCACAGAGGTTAATTCCATAAAGTGGTTATGAAATGGAAACCATGGGTTTTGAAGGTAAAGACGTGTCAGAATGAGGACAATTACAGAGCAGAAAGTGGTTTACATTGAAACCGCTGACCCATCACTCTGAAAAGTTGAATATTATAAAGTTGATGTGAATTTTATTTCTGTTTATCTTTGTCAAAGTGGGAACTATTGGAGTTGTTGCAACTGTCACCTTCAGCCGAATTTAGAATTCTCAGTGCCATTATAATCACCATTACAAGGTAATTTTTATTGCTGCCATGGATACCATCGTGTTTGAAGTATCTAAACAAATCCTAAAAAATAATGAAGAAGCCCTAATCGACAGAGATAATGATGTTTGTGGCCTTGGATTCATTGTTTCCCCAATTTCTCAATTAAATAGTAACTTAGCTAACATTAGATGGAAAGGTTTTCCATTTTTGGAGTCTGTCCAAGATTCTCTCATTTCACATGCAACCAAATTGTGTTTTCAGTTTCCCAAATTTATAGGATGGTGTGCAGAGCAATACTCAGAGTTAGAAAGAGTTGTAATTGATAAAAGGGGTCTAAAGTCTTGTGTAAAATTGATGCTTTGTCAGTCAGGGAGTCATTAAAAATTCCTAAGTCTTTCTCTGAGAATTCTGAACCTTTTGATGAGGAACAAATGATTAGAGTCTATAGGGAGTGTCAACCAGAGATTAAAACTATGTTTTTAAGAATTATTATCAAGCTTGATAAGTTCCCACAAAGTCCGTATTTTCCCTTTAGCATCAATATCATGGTCAATGAGGTTCAATGTGTCTTTTCTTTTTTAAGTTAGGTTTTATGTCTTAAGAGTGATAGATTCGTAGTTGAGGTCATGCTACGTTTCCTTCTCAAATTCTTCCAGTCATAGTCAAGTCAATTTGTCTCCATTAATTTTGATGAGTTCCTAGCAGCAAGTAAAGCATGGTAGATTCAAATAAAGAAACTTGAACTTGATGTCCCCAAAGAAATGAAAGCCTTGTTGGATGAGAAAGACAAAGTGATTCTCAACGTAAAGAAAAAGTTGAAAATGCCTACTACAAAGCATACACAGACTGCAGAACTTGTAGCATTGGAACAACAAAAGGAAGCTTTCAAGAAGCAATCACTAGATTTTCAGGATAAATTTCTATAACAGGAAAAGGAAAAATTAGAATAGTCAAAAGAAAAGACAGAATGACAACTAGATTCATAGCTTTGTCTTAGGTTGTACCCTCTGTTACACCCTCTGCTACTGAAAGGAAATCATGCACTGAAGACATTGTCCAGGCAATGTATCAGGTTAGCTTAAAGGATGGGGAAATAAAAGAATTGAAAGAGAATATCAATAAAATGGAACAAGAGGCACATAAAAGGAATGGAAGAGTATCACAACTTAAAAAGGAAAATGAAGTCCTTCATGAAAAGGAAAATAAGATAAACTATAGGCTTAAAGGAAAAAGTATGCTACAAGGAGCCAAGCACATCATATGGGACTCCATATCAGTCGAGGTTACAAAACTCAGGAAATTCTAAATTTTGTTAATGATGAGGACAACATTGCACTTTTGGCTAAACATAGATGCAAAGTTATTAATGAAACTTTATCAAAAAGACTAGTAGAATGGGCCCAAAACACTATCAATCTCCTTAATACAATGCCTTCATCAAGTTTGCATACAATTGGGGTCAAAGATAGAATTGATTTGATAATATCGGCTAGAATAATCATAACCAAGCACAACCTCTCAAATTCAGTCCAGAATAAAGCAGCCCAATTGGAAAAGAGTATTCAAGATTTTAAGGATTTGTTTGAAGAACTATTTATCAAAGGTCTTCCATCATTCTAGGATTGAAAGGGAAAGTTACATGAACATGAAGCCTACAATGCACTCTTAACACAAGTGAGGATGGATCACTCTAGGTTTGAAGACTTAGATGAATTTTTAAAGGGGAAAACCGTGGTAGAAAAGTTAACCATAGATTTTGAAATTTTGAATAAATTTGAGATAATAAAATTTGGCCTGCCTATAATGTCATATGCCTCTTGCATTTATTTGGAAATTTTAATAAAAGAAATGATGGATTATGATATTTCTTCTGAATTACAGTGGAAGGAAATAATAAGATTGGGTAAAACTAAATGTAATTTTCCAGGTCTTAGTAAATGACCATCCAACTGTCAATGGAGTATGGGTCCAAACATCAACCAATAAAATTAATATACTACCAAGTTCAAAGGGGAAAAGATAAGGATAACGATGCTAAAATATCTCAAGGATCCTGATTTTATGAACTACTTTTCTTTATTTAGTAAATCGGTTTCAAACCAAATTTCATTGGTTTTTATAAATATTGTAGCACATAATGTACAAAGGGTGGGAAAAAGTTTGATGAATTGAGTATTCCGAGAGTCTTTGTATTGTAATATTTTCCTGATGATTTAAGAAAGTTGGGTGATCCAAGGCTTCTGGGATCCAGTCTTGCTTCAGAGATTCATGTGCAAGTGACTTTGTAGCATGTTCACTTTAGTGTATGTTCTTCTTTCAGTTTATTTCTCTATTTCCATATCTAAATGATATTCAATTAAAATATTGTTTCATAATTCATCATGTGGATGCTTTGTCACATAGTTTAGAATATCAATGGTGTTTTCTTTTACTAAAACAATTTAAGAAATTTCAAAATCTGATTTCTTAAAGTGTTGATTTATGTTTTGCTTGCGTCCTTTCTGCTACAACAACATTTAAATTAAACCAACACATAGTTAGTGTCTATCTTGCCTCTTAAGTATTTTCACATTAATTGACAGATTACCCACATATTCATAAGCTTCAACCTTTTGAATCCATGCCCCATGGATTTCTCACAGGATTAAACATGAAATCCCATCCAAAAATTTATTCACAATCCAAGAACCTAACTTCAAGAAACAAAAATCAAATCAGTCCTTTTAGTGACTGATTTGGGAGAGATCCCTCTCTGAGATTGGAAGGGTTAGATTCTAGTTTCTAAAGTTTGTTTGTGATTACCTCTGGGTTTCTTTTCTCAGCTTAAATAAATTACAAAGTGATAACATAATTGAAGGATAAATTCTATTGCTTTTCAATACAATGCACATTAGATATGCTTAATGCTTTTAGGTCAATATGTCAGGATTTTTGGAAATTCTTTTCCACTTTAATTGACCTACATGTTCACTGAGTTTTGCATGCATTTGTGTTTTTAAATTTGTATATCTTTTGTGACTGAAGCATATAGTAATCATGACAAAAAAAAATAATATAAATATAGAATGAAAAAAATTGAAGCCACAACATACAATTTTAGAGTATTCTCTTACTGCATTACATAGGGTTCACTCCATAGTTATGATTTCCACTTAATGTGGCTATGTTTTAACATTTAAGGTGTCAGGACTCACTAAAAATGGATTCTTCCACTAATCTTTTGTATGTTTCAACAAATTCCTTCCCAAAGGTTCCAACTTATTTTGAAATCCCTACAAATTGTAGTAGTCTATTTCCTCAAGATTTTATAATTGGGTTTTCTTCTTCAAATGATATGAATATATTAAAGAAGAGTTTGATGTTTCCCATTTATATATTTCTGACGATGATTCTTAACTATGATGGATTTCAAGGTAAACAAGTCCTCTCACTATGCAACCCTTGTTTCCATGCCTATTCCTAGGGACTTGTTTAGCTAGAAAGGTAAAAATGGATTTTGGAAATGTGTATATCATTTAATGACACATGATCATGTGTACCTGAATGTTGATGCACACACTTGTATTGGTGCAGGGATGTCAATGCAGATAGAAAAATCAGCAAGAATACTACAAGCAAGCTCAACCATCATAATTGGTTGTCGAGTCCTCTATCTCTTCATCTTCATGATGTGTAAAGTTTAAACTATTATGAATAATAAAGATATGAATAGATGGGATGAAAAATTCCATGACTCTGTTAGCACTAAGTAAATTTCCTAGGATGAGGGAACAACTTACAAAGGTAACCAAAAAACCACTTCAGAATTGAAACTAACCTTTTCAGTTCAGAGAGGGATCTCTCTTGTCAATTGGTCTCTTGGAAGATGGATCTTCTGTTAAAGGTTCAATGGATATGTTTTGATTTGATGAAAATATTTATGGGGTTTGCTGGCAAGAAGAAAAGTAACTTTTTGGGCAATGGATTCAACTCTGAAAACAATTGAAACAATGTCTGGTAGGTAGAGTTATCAAGGAAGAAAAGGCAAGGTAGGTGTTGAACTTTCAATCTTTTAATTTGTTGTGATAATATGGAAGAAAGAAGAAACATATAACATCCATCAGAGCACCATAAGAGATGAATTTTGATGAGTTAAGAAAGAAAAACAGAGTTCAAAATTGCTTGAATCTAAAGCACCATTTAGATGAATATCAGACCCTTTAACATCCAATTTTAAACATACGAAAGGCTGAATATGAAGAGAAAGAAAACTAGAAAAACATACATGAAAGGAAACACATACTTCAGGTCATCACCACATGAATATTTGGTATGAAAAAACTATGGACATCTCCACTTGTATTCTTTCAAATTTAGAATTTTTTACAGTGATCAATACAATTTGTCCTTTGTGATTATACCAACCACGAATACATCAAAACCTACAATATTTATACAAAAATTCATTTCATTCGGTTTGAATCAATTACAATAGAATAGGAAATTTCAGTTTACAAAATATGGGATTTGCGGATATTCTTGCAGTTTGGTCTTTTATCATTGTCCTTTGACTTCGATTATATCTTCATTTGATCTACTGCCTTTTTGTCGATAGATGGAAATAATTTACTCGATCATGAGAAATTATATTTGGTCTTTCCCAATCTAACTATTTCCTTCGATTGCAATTCGAAAGGAATCTCATAATCTGTTATTTCTTTCATTAAAATTTGCAAGTCAATACAAGTGGCATAATACATGACACGTAGAACAACTTTGATTGTCTTAAACTGATTTAGAATTTTGAAATATGTACTCAGTTTATCAACTAAATTATCCCCTTTCAAACCCTCCACCAGGGTTTCAAATTTGGAGTGGTCCATCCTTGATTGAGTCAAGAGTGCATTATATTCTTCTTAATCTTGCAATTTACCTTTACCATCCTAGAATGACGGAAGGCCCTTTATGAATAATTCTGCAAATAAATTATTAAAATTTTGCACACTTTGTTCCATTTGTATTTCTTTATTCAAAACTTATTTCAAAAGATCATGTTTTGTAATAATCCTTCTAGCCTAGATGATCAATGCAGTTATGTCCTTTACCCTATTGGTCTGAATATCTACAGGAGGAATTGAGTTGAGAATATTAATGGAATTTTGTGCCCATTCAGAAACAACTGTCTCATTATAAACAATGCATCTATGCTCAGATGTGATTGCTATATTATCTTTATCACTTACAAAATTCAAATATGATCTAAATTTAGAAGCCTCAACAACTATAGAACTTGGGATATCTTTTCATCCTTTGTGCACACTTCCTGCTCTAATTTATCCATGTTTTCCTTTAACCCTTTGATCTCTCCTTCTTTCAGACTGACTTGTGACATAGCCTAAACAATGTCTTCAGTGGTTGATCCAGTTCCTATAGTAGTAGCTAAAAACATGACTTTATTTACCAACTCTACCTTTTATTTAGATCATTCCATCTTTTCCTTTTCCAACTGCAAAAGATTAGCCTTATAATCCAGTGCTTCCTTCCAAAATGTTTCTTTTTCCTTCTCTAAATCTACAAATTTTGTTGTCTATGGGTGTTCTGTAGCAGGCATCTTCAACGTTTTCTTCAAACTCTGAATTATTTTATATTTTTCATCCAATAAAGACTTCAGGCCTTGATGAACTTTAGACTCAAGCATTTTAATTTGAGTTTTCCAAGCTTTGTTGGATGCCTTTTCCTGTCTTAGTTGTCCTTCTAATTTTGCAGCTAAGGATGTAATCTTTGAATTTTTCAAATTTAAACTCAAATAATCAAAATACAACAAATCACTGGTCTTCTTGTGGAATTTTACTTTGTAAGGGGCACTTATATTGTCATATTTGATTTTAATCTCTGATACTTATATTGTCATATTTGATTTTAATCTTTGATTTTGATTTTGATGTCCCTCAAAGTGAATAAGGAAGATTTCAGTTGAGAAATATTTTCTACTTCAGGGAACAAATTCCTTACAAGGATGATTTTAGGGGCTAAATTTCTCTCATGGGCTAATTTTCCATGGTTTTTCCAAAAAAAAGATTCGCCATTCTAAAAATGATTCGCCCAAATTCTATAAGATAAAATTATTTTACCTTAAAAATCACCAAAATTTTATACAAACTGTATAAAATTCTTAGAAATTTGAATATTTTTACAAAAATATCACCAAACATTTATTGTTCGCATATGAAGGATTAGTAAGATTTGCTAAGGTTTCTACATTTTAAAACAAATTTACATCTTTAAAATCATCCATGATCCCTTATTTTACCCAAAGCCACATTTCTCTTTTCAACATATTGTTTTTCTAAGTCTTCTCTGGACTGATAAGTTGCATCAGGTGCTTTATCAAAATAATATTTTTGACAATGAAAAAACTCTTGAGCTTCCTTCAATGTCAAACTGACTTCTTTCCTCAATTTCTACAATGTTGGTACCACTTTCCACAATGTTCAAATTTACTTGATCTATGGGTCCTTCATCTTCCAAATCTACAATCTTATTTGGATGAACAATTTTCATCTTCTTTTTAACAGCTTGTTCAACATCAATATCTATAGTATCTGAAATGATTCTTTTGTTGTACACACTGGCTTTGGGAATTTTAATCACCAACTTTTCAGGAACTTGTTGTGTTTGAACTTGCTGCAATGGTGCTTCCACATCAATACAAACTTTCATATTAGCTAGTTTATCCAAGCCTTCCACATTCTCATGTTCATAAGGTGCATTTTTATTCATCTATCTTCTCTTGGATATGATCTGATGTGGATCATATTTTCTTCCTTGTATTTCTGAAAAGCCAAAGTCTTTTAGTTTTTTTTTAACCCATGATAAACATGATCCAGACTTAACAAAAAAAGGACCAATAACAAAGGGGAATTTGATGTTAGAGGCTTTGTGCAGTTTGATGAAGTTATTTGTCTCAGAGATGATTCTCTATCTGATGAACTCAAGAGAAAAAATCCTCGGAGTTAGGAAAATAGGTAACAGATAAGGAGACTCATGAAAACCATATACCCAGATCACTGTTGAATGTAGAAAAAGTACCCAGTCTCCTATTCTGTTTTCTGAATTTGGCTACAGTTGAATCTTCATTTCCTCCAAAAATTTGGGTAAACTTGTATTGAAAATTAGAGAATAGATTCTTGACATGACCTTGTTGATGAATATGAGCAAAGTGATTATTTTACATTCAGTAATATATAAAAGATGCTTCTAGGATTTATCCATGGTTACTTTCTAAGAAAACCTTTAACAAATATGTATAATATCTGAAATGTCTCAAAGAGTGGAAATTCACTAGCTTCTTATGAATGGTGTCAGCTAGGAATTTATCAAAATTAATTCGGACTGACTCACCAGACTCTGACTCGAAAAAAATCAAAAGAAAACCAAGCATGACTTCAACAAAATATTTATTACTATCTAGACCTAGGACCTGACTCAACATGGAACATTCCCACATAAATTCAATGACCATCATGTTGATACTCATTGGCAAGGACAAACTCTCTGACATTTGTTCAGGTTTAATGATTTGTTGTAGAAATTGAATTTTGAGCTCTGGATGGCATTCTTTGTAAACCCGAATCACTTTTTATTCATTGAATGGCTCATAATTAAAGGAAAATGCTTCTGGGATATTGAGTGACTTTCGAATTGACATATTATCTATTCTACACAGGCCTTGAGACTCCTTTTTATAATAGTTACCCTTTCTGAGTGGGAATATTGCTCAACGCACCAACCTACAAATTCAGGAAATGGGAAAGAAACCTCGACAACATATGGTACAATGGAGGCCTAAAATTCTTCTAAAAATGGAATAATCTTTCTCTTTATATCATCCAAGTTGCTTCGAGACATGTAAATGGGGGAAATAGTGATATTAGGGTCAAATACATCTGCATCTTTATCAATTAGGGCTTCCTCATTACTTTCAAGGTCTTTCTTTGTTACTGATAATATTATGAGATCCATGGCGATGGGATAAATACCTACAAACAAACTGTGATGGTGAAAATATGGGTTGCAACGGAAAAATGGTGGTCGCGACAGTGTTCCACTGGTCCTCGAGTTTGAAAATAATAAAAATTAAAAATGTCAAATTGACATTTTATACTTTTCACTTTGCGGAGATGTGGATTGGCAGTTTTGGAAAAACATGCTTGTCAATTGCAATCAACCCGATGTTGACACATACTCCTCAATGGAAACTGTGGTTTGGATTGTGGTACCACCCTTTGGAATTATCCCCCACACAATTTCAAATCCTGCAATGATTCCTGGTCGTCGATTCTGATGGATCATGATCAAAGTTATTTCGGGCTCGATATAATTTATTTCTTCACCAAATTTAACTGCTTTGTGACTTTTTAACCTTCCTGTCAATATATCTATTTTTTTTTAAATAGATATATTTTGTCGATGTTGGAACCACATGAATTTTTGATAGTCTCTCTTTCAATGATCATTCAAGGTTGTCGTTTGGGCGATGATCGTCCTCGGTCATCTCTCTTGCAACGATCATCTTCAGTTGTCGTTCTTGCGATGATGACCATTCAACATCTCTCTTGGGATGATCATCCTCGGTTTTCATTCGTGTGACTATCGTCCTATATTGTCATTCTTGCAACGATCATCTTTGGTTGTCATTCTTAAGACGATGATCATTGGGCATATCTCTTGCGACGACCTCCATAGTTACTCTCTCTTGTGACGACCACCGTAGGTCGTTGATCTTGCGAAGTTATCCTAGGTTTGTCACACTTTTGACGGTTTGTGAAATGACATTTGAGGGGCCCAAGATTCATCGCAATATCCATGACATAACGTCGCAAGAGCGTCGAAATGGTTGTTGAAAAACGACCCAAATTTACTAGTGTTCCTATACAACCCAATGTTAGGTAGTGGTGATTTTGACAACAATCAAATATCATGTTCAACCTCTCACTTTGGTGGCAGTCCCTAGGGCTCTTGAAACACATCCTTGTAGTTTTTATCATATTTTATAGTTATTGGCACTACTTTCCACTACATCTTTCCAAGGATGCATTCATATCCATCTTTCTACCTTCTCCTTGTTACTTCCCTTCTCTTAAAAACAACAAGACAAACGTCTTCACACTTTCCTTGATTCTTTTAGCCTAACTAGCATTGATCGGAGAGAGTTTGGCTTTGTCCTTGTTGGGAAAATTAATTCTTATATTAAAGTCCCACTTAAGTTTCAACCAGGTCCGTAAGCTGATGAACTGCAAACACATTATTGGAAAGCAAAGGATAGAAGCATTTCCTACTTTATCTTTCAAGGAGAAAGATAGATAACTAAACTATCAATCATTCATTGAAACATAAAGCAACTTGACAAAAACAAACTCAAACTAATATTACACTCCACACAACTAATAAATAATCAAGACAAAATACCATGCCTCTATCTAAAATGTCTAAATCATAATCTATGTATGGGAAGAAATCAACCTACTAGCTAATGCAAAAAACAAGAAAATAATTGAAAACAAGGTGGCAATTACTCAGGAAATTGTTTGTATCAATCAACAGTATGAGTCCAATGAAGTCCTCACATAATTGTGTTACTGACATACAATAAGACAAACCCGCCTTGAGATAAATTCCAAATATCTAACTTATCCTCAACCCTAAACACTCACTTCACGACAAGAATGAAAGACTCACTGACACTGATGCATTATTACACTCGAACAATAGGTTGGAGTGCAGAGAAATGACTCTGGACGAGCCTTGTGACTAATCTCGACACTTCGATTGGTGTGTGAAGCAGTGAGACTAACAATAATTTATCAAAGAAATCTTACAACTATCAACAAAAGGATATAAACTCTTGTTCCCTGAAATATAATCTTACTTTTCATTGAAATGCCTCCGTAGGTTACACAACACTCAACAAAAGAAAAACTCAAACCAAAAAGATAAGTTCATGTCATTAACTTGAAGATTTATGCCCTTAATACCGCATAACTTGAACATAGTATGTAGGCACCAACTAAACCACTTATGAACACAATTCAACTCTTGAGTAGTAAAAAATATATGTGTCTTAAATTTATTTGATATGACCTGAGGTCATCACAAAACTTTTATTGATTCTTAGTATTAATCCTTACTATTCAAGATAAACAAACAAGTCGTTCCTTTAAGCAGATGAGAGTTGCATCATGATCATGCCATTCATTCAAGGATTTCTACTTATGATCCAAGTGGATATCAGTGGCCACCCACCTATTCCACTGACTCGAAAAACAATTTTCCACCTTGGCAGTTTTTCGGGTTCCAAAATTTCGAGGTTGTTTTGAGGCCCTAAACAATGTTTTTTGGGGATTTGGGGCCCACGTGACTACTGGAGGCACTGATTTAGGCTAGTTGAAATTTTTTCTTCTCGATTAGACCTTTCCAATGGGATATCGTGTGCCTAAAACAAATATCATATGCAAATTTTATGACCCTAGGAAGTTGATGTATTAACTTACCCAAACGGGGCCCACATGACTTTTGGTGCTTCATCTCCTAGGGTTAGGTTTTTGGATTTCTAGGGTTTTTGACCATCTTGTTTATTGTAAAAGGCCTTCAAAGCCTCATTGTAACCATCTTCTTGCGAATGAGCGCAGTCGTCACATCTCTTCTTAGAGATAAGCCGCCACCATTCCAACAAGCTTGTTTTCCACTACGTTTTACAGTTTCAACTTATTTCCTTATTGAATAGAAAACCAATTTTATTGTATCTCTGCTATTTTTTGTTAAGAATATTTTAATAATCTATATTCATTTCGTTTTGCTCATAAAATATGGATCAGTGGTATCAGAGTGGTATGCTCCTTGTCATCTTAATGCATGTCCCTAACAAGGTAAGGGTACAAATAATTGGGTCTCGAGCTTGTTTCTATTGAGGATAAAAGCTATTTCATGCCCAAGCGACCTCTCATGGCAGGAGAAAATAAATATGACGAGACAAGAGATCCTTTCAAAAAATTTCTTGAGGTATCCCTCACACAACAGAGGAATGAGATGATGGATAGTTTCGCACAAATCCTTCGTCGACTACCAACATGCGATGCATCTTCCTCGAGTGGAGGTGCTGCCCCCTTCAAGGTACAAATAAACTTTGATATTCCTATATTTGAAGGTCATATAGACACAAATACTGTAGACAAGTGGTTGAATCTACTAGAAGGATATTTTTATGTCCATAACTTTTTGAATAGAGAAAATATTACTTTTGTGCTCCTCAAAGTTGTTCCCCATGTCAAAGATTGGTGGGAGACTTTCTGTGAGCAAAAGGAAATAGAGAAACCCTCATTATTTATAGTCACATGAACTTGAGAATCCTTCAGGGATGCCATTAAGGAACAATACTACCCTGTCAGAATTTATGATGACTTGTATACCAAATCGACCACACTCTAGCAAGAAAGAGACCAAGCAGTGCCAGAGTTCACAAATATATTCCACACCTTGTGCACCAAGATGGGTATCAAATGCTCAGAGTAACATATGGTTCTCAAGTATCGCGGTGCTATGCATAGATACATATAGAATGAAATGGAATTTTTGGACATCTCGTTCTTGGGCGTGGCCTACCGATATGCCATCAAAATTGAGTAGAAGCTCAAACACAAGATGCGAAAATTTGGGCCTGGGAAACCCTCACAAAAAAATCCAAGAAAGGGCGGCCCCAACCCACAAAAAAAAGGACAGAGCAAATATGGACAGTGTAATATCCCTCGGTTGAACCCAATTGTAAATGTAATATAAGTGTACTTAAGATGGTGAGCTGTTTTGACATCATTTTTGTAATGCACTCCATGTGGCATAGTGCACGCATGAACTGCGTAGTAAAATGATGTAGTATGCACATTCCTAGATATCGCGTGCAGTAACTAAAGTGCACACAGTATGGAGGAAAATGAGCCTCGTGTATATGATATGTGTTATAGGCTAGTGATCCAGTTATTATAAGCTAGGATGATTATGTTTTGGTATTAGGCCGGAGTGCCTAGATGTTAAAGGCCAGTGCGCCTATTTTGTACATGTCTCATGATTAATATAAAATACATCACTGCGTGTATACCAAACACGATAAAAGAGATGGGGGACTGAACTTCATCAGTTAGGGAAAGGGAGGGACAAAAGTCAAGGGAAAGGGCTAAGCTAGAGAGCTTAAGCAAAAAAGGGAATATTATATAAATATTTCCTAAAACATAAAGTATGGATAATTATTTTAACTTAAGTTCTAAAGTTGCGTACAAATGGACCAAATTAACTTCCGATATGACAAGTGTCAAGTTGAGGACATGCATTCATATCATGGGGACTTAGTTCTTTTGGTCACTTTTCATGGGGATTCTTACCGGCAGCTTGACCATCATTCTCACCATCACTTTCACGATGAGTTTCACGGTGATTCATTCCATCACCCAGTTATCCAGTCAATGATTCCATGACCATTTTCACTCATGCAGTCTATTATCCTTGAGACATCAATTTCACCATATCTGAGCCTGTTCCCATAGCCTTTTTTGGTTGGTGTACCTAGTTAGCTTGGAGTGGGATTGAAGAAGCAGGTTGTCAGGCCCATGAGAAATTATTCGAGTGAGATAATTGCTGGGGATTAATTCTCGAAGGTGCTAAACTGTAGCTACAATGCTCTGAGACTTCCGGTCCGGCCTGTTGCTAAATCCCTGGAAGGGAAGTGGGGCAGCCGAGGGACTATTGAGCAGAGAAGGGGCACACTTCCTTGGGTGGGACATGCATGTGGGGAATGAGAAGCTATAGGCTATTAGTTGAGAGAGCACCTGAGATGGAGTCTTTCCTGTTGTCCATGAGCCTTAGCTTGGTTATGAACCCTTTACCTAGGTGGAGTTCAGTCCCAGCTCGGGGGTGACTCACTGTTGAGAGTAATGAACATTGTAGTCTAAAGTTGGGAGGTTCTTGGACGATCTGTACACATTTGGTGACAATATTTCAAAGATAAGTACCAATCGTATGATAAAATCATATGTTGCATTGTTAATTACGTGCTTATGTTACGGGTTATCATATATGTGATTATAATTTCCTGTATGTTATGGGCATTTCCTTGTATATGCTTCATATCCATGGTTATTGTTATTTCAGTATAAATTCATATATTACATAATGTAATTGTTTGTTTATGTTTATATGTAAATCTTCCGCAAGAGTGTTGTATGTATATGTTTAAGTTTCATGCAGCTTGAAGAGAAAACTTATGTGGCATAGCTCAGTAGATTACTGTGTATGTTACCGTATGTTCCATAGTAGGAGAATGAAAGAGTTCCCTAGAGTAGCATGGTTTGGCCTTTATAAGGCTGGGGATGTTACCAACTGGTGTCAAAGCATGAGAGATTTCTCTGGAGTGGCATTCCCCAGCCTGTGGGTGGACGAGGGACATTACAAATTGGTATCATAGCTTCAATTTCAACACTGAGTCTGGATGGGCCAAAGGGGTTTAGTTGAAGAGAATATTCACATAAGAGTAACTTTGAAGTGACCAAAATTCAAGTCACGGAGCATCCATGGAAAATGTTAGCATGTAGGTGTTTGCAGTAAATTTTGGCACCGCACGAAAAACTTTGGCGTGCAAGTGTGCCTGGTAAATTGTGGCGTGGTGTGGAAGATTGTTATGTGTAGATGCACGTGCTGAATTTAGCCTTGCACGGTGATAACACACATAGTAATGTGAACATGGGGTGCACAAGTATTGTATAACACATAGGAGTTTTGTTGGTATGTACATAGTATGAGTATAAGTTGTCTCACGACAGTGTGTTCAATGGTGTGTGCAGATAATTGTGCACGATGGAACATATTGAAATTTGACATGGTGCAATTCATAGGGAGAAATGCATGTGGAGTATCGGTGCGCGATACCAAAAATGTGCGCAGTGGATATTGGCGCACAACACAAAAGTAGTGTGCGCAAGTTTTCGACACGATGGAGAAGAAATCCATAGTGGATATAGGTGCATGGAAAAGTGTTTTACCTTGTGATATTGCTATGCACGATAAATATGGATGTATAGGTCGAAGTTTAGTGCACGCAAAGTCATTTGGAAGGCAATGAGTCTAAGTTTAATTTGCATAATATTAGAAGAAAAAGAAACACACAACTGCATCGAAGCATTAATTAAAAGGAATTTCGAGTTTTATATTCCTCTGATTCAGATAGATGGAAGTGAAATATAAGCTTACAAGAAAAACATACTATAAAAGAAAACAAGACTCATAACACCACCAGATATAATTTTGTAATAAACAGTCCTAAATCCACTCTTGTATTTATATAATCGTATTAATCACAAAATTGCAAAAGGGGGATGATAGCAGTTATCCTGTTGTAAAAAGGGTTGTTTAAGAACATGCCTATCATCTCTAGTGCTCCTTAACTCCACTATCGGCTGTTCAAAAATTCGTTGAAACATACTTAATTTTAGTTGAAGACTCACTTCAGCTTACCAATCTCCTCCTTTAAAGAATCTAACCAGACCAGTTGATTCTCTCCAAACACTTTCGGTAGTTTCAGCCGTGGATTTGTCCTTCTTCTGTCGCTTGCTCCTTTTCTTCTTAGTGGCTGGCCTGTTGATGACTAAATCCTTCATAGTGGGATTCAGCCTGACTTCCAACCATGAGTCTATAGCTATCTTTGTGTGGAATTTAGTCACTAGAATGTGCGCAAGGACCCTTTCCTCCTTATTCATGGGAAAGTCTAGCATGTTTACCGAATAACCAGTCTCACTAGATTTAGCCTTGTCCATGTATCTTAGGTTGTGGATATTGAAATGATTTTGCAGAGAGAAGAAAGTTGAGCAATTCGAAGATTACTTCAGTTATGGATACACAGATACCTTCATACTTAAGGATTGGTAGTTATAGAATTCCAATTACGAAGCACAAACAGATTATGTACAAGAGCATTGGGTGGCCATGCTCGGCTAATCCATTTCGAATGATTATCTTTAGAGTTCATTACATGGCGGCGTTCAACTAATGTCACATGGATTCAAAGTACTGAATGAGGGAAATAGGGTGATCTGACTAGCTGTCGCACACTCCACGAGTGGTGGATTTGACATGTTGATACATGTGATACTGCGTCTTGGTGAAAGTGGTTTCAAAAAACCACCTTCTTGCACAGATGTATCTCTGAAGGCACCACGTGTCTATGTTTTCAATACTTGGGTATTATCTAGAATTGTCATGGTGATAACACCAGGACATCAAGAGAGATAATTCTGATGTATATATTGAACCAAAATGGTTCATATTTTTCATGAATTATTGAATTATTAACATGATAAGTTTCGATGGCTGTACATTTTGCATAATTAACAACAACTATATCAGATCAGATCAGTGAAAAATCCATAGGAATGGAAGAAGCATAGGGGAATTACAGTAAGCAAGATGAGAGTAGAGAGGTGGATGTCCATTTGGGAATTGAAGGAATGAACTCCAATGTACATGGAGAAGAAAGGAATGAAAACATGAATATGGCTGAGACCATTAAGAATTTGCAGAAGGATGTCCAAAGACGTAAAGTTAATAATGAAAGGCTTATGAGAGCCAAAGAGCAACAGGATGACATCAACATGAAGTTATTGGAGGGTTTGAACAAAATAGAAAATAAATTGGTTAAGGAGAGTGGCTCAAGTAAATCTGGGAGTCACAAGCCTTCATATGAGAAAAGAAAATCAAAAAGTGTTAGTAGACATCACCATCATTCCCAAAGGCATTCCAATAAGAGAGAAGGCAACAACTCAAGTCTATCCACTGTCAGAAGGTATATGAGATCTGGGTTGGATGAGTTGTGAGTAGAAATGAACAAAATCAAACCTCCTACATTTGATGGTGAGCACAAGAAGGATGAAGATGCAGAAACATGGTTGTTGGGAATGAGAAAGTATTTTCAATTGCATAATTATTCTTCTCATGCAGAAGGTAGAATTTCTATCTATTAAGTCAAAGGAAAGGCCTCCATGTGGTGGGATCAACTTGTGCAGGTGCACCACATTGTAGAGAAAAGTGTTACTTGGAGGGAATTCAAGAAGTATTTTGAGAAGAAGTACTTGACTAAGAGATACTATGACAAGAAAATGAAAGAGTTCTTTGAACTCAAGCTTGGAAGTATGACCATATATGAATATCAGAGAAGGTTTCTGGAACTACTGAAGTATGTCTCTTTCATCAAGGATGAGACAATCAAAATTCAAAGGTATTTAAGTGGATTTCCATCATTCATATGTGACAAAATATAGTATGATGATGCCAAGACATTAGAAGAGACCATAAGGCGAGCTAAATGTCTATATGATCAACAGAAAGCAAGGCCAGCTTTCCAAAAGGCTTGGGAAGACAATAAGAAATTCAAGATGGATCAGAGGAAGAAGGGATCTAAGCCACCATTCTTTAGAAATAATCCACAAGGAGAGAAAATGCCTAAAAAACCCAAAATGATTGACATAGGGAGTCAACGACCAAGGCAACCACCTATGTAATGTTGGGGTTGTAAAGGAGACCATAGGTTCAGAGATTGTCCTCACAGAGGTGAAAAAGGAAGGGTTGTTCACAATGTATAGCAAGCTGAAACAGTGGAGGAAATGGGCATATATGTGCCAAGGATTTATGCAGCCCTAGACAATAAGCAAGAAGAGTATTAGTCCCACATGATTGAAGTGGAAGGTATGATCAACAACCAAACCATTGCTATTTTAAGTGATTCGGGAGCTAGTCATAGTTATATAGACCTAAGATGGTGGAAAGTTTGAAATTTCCAAGAAGCAATCATGGGAAATCCTAGTTGGTGCAGCTGGCTACAGGAGCCGGAAGAAAAGTTAATGAGATGGTTAAGTCATTCCTCATAGACATGAATGGAATGAACACCAAGGAAGATTTAAACATCTTACCTTTAGGTTCCTATGACTGTCTAATTGGGATTGATTGGTTGGACCAACATCAAACTCTCTTAGACTGTCACAACAAAGAATTTACTTGCCTGGATGAGGAAGGGAAACTAAGGAAAGTATAGGGAATTCCTAGGGCAGTAACCATTAGAGAAATTTCAGCATTGCTGCTGAAGAAATGTTTCAGAAAAGGGCGTCAAATAATTGCATCTCATTTGGCGGAGACACCTAGAGATAAAGTGCCAAATTTGGAAGATTATGTAGTCCTGGAATATTTTGAAGATGTGTTCAAGGAGGTACCTAGACTACCCCCAAGGAGAGACATTGATTTATCTATAAATTTAATGCCTGGAGCATCGCCAATATCAAAGACTCCTTACATAATGAGTACACCAGAATTGAAGGAGTTGCAAATGCAACTTGAAGAACTTCTGAAGAAGGGGTATATATGCCCAAGTGTGTCACCTTGTGGTGCCCCGGTCTTGTTTGTGAGAAAGGAATATGGAACACTATGGTTTTGCATTGACTTTAGAAAATTGAATAAAGTGACTTTTAAGAACAAGTATCCTCTACCAAGGATTGATGACCTCTTTGATCAATGGAAGGATGCAAAGATATTTTCAAAGATAGATCTCAGATCAGGATACCATCAGGTAAGGATTAAAGAAGAATATATTAGCAAGACCGCCTTCAGGACAAGGTATGGTCATTATGAGTTCACAATGGTGCCATTTGGGTTGTCAAATGCATCATCGATTTTCATGTACTTTATGAATGGTGTTTTCCAGAAGTATTTGGACAGGTTTGCCATTATGTTTTTGGATGACATTCTTATATATTCTAAGTCAGAGGAAGAACATGAACATCATTTGAGGATGGTGTTGTAAGTATTAAGGGAACATCAGTTGTATGCAAAATTGAGCAAGTGCTCATTTTATCAGAAACAAATTCATTATTTGGGGCATATCATTTCAAAGGATGGGATAGCAATCGATCCTGAGAAGATAGAGGCCATTAGAGAATGGTCAACGCCGAAGAATGTGATAGAGGTGAGATCATTCATGGGTCTTGTAGGCTACTACAGAATATTTATTAAAGGATTATCAAAGATTTCACACCCAATCACTTCTTTTCAAATAAAGGGATTGAAGTTTCAGTGGACACTAGATTACGAGAAGAGTTTCCAACACTTGAAACAACTATTGATAAGTGCTCCAATATTAAGGATCTCAGACCCAGATGAAGACTTCATCGTATGCACCAATGCATGTAATGAAGGACTTGGTGGAGTCCTTAGTCAAAATGGATTTTTCATATGTTATGAATTAAGGAAGTTGAAGGATCATGAAAGAAACTATGCCACTCATGATTTGGAGTTGGTAGCCATAGTGCATGGAAATGAAGGCACTACCTCATGGGAAATATGTTTGAGCTAAGAACAAACCACAATAGTCTGAAATATTTATTTGATCAGCCGAATCTAAATGCTAGGCAAAGCAGATGGTTAGAATTTCTAAGCGAATATGACTTTGATATAAAGCATATCAAGGGGAAAGAGAATAAAGTGGTTGATGCACATAGCAGGAAGGTGCATGAATTACATGCTACAGCCATTAGCATGTATCATACTGATATTAAAAGAAAAATTATGGAGGCTACAAATGAAGATTTGCAATACAGAGAATTGGTAGCAATGCTACAACAGGGTAAGATGCCACAAAAGGTGGATAATTATAAGTTGGGAATATATGGAATACTGTTGCTCAAGAACAAAATTTTTGTTCCAAATGTCCAGGACTTGAAACGTATGATTTTTCATGAAATGCATAATGTTCCTTATGCAGGGCACCCTGGATATCAAAAAACTATTGCAGTGATCAATAGCCATTACTTTTGGCCAGGTATGAAGAGAGAGATTGTTGAATACATCACTATATGTATGGAATGCCAAAAAGTTAAAGCTGAGAATAGGCACCCAACAAGGTTGTTGCAACCTTTACCCATTCCTGAATGGAAGTGGGAAGTGGTGAAAATGGATTTTATTACGGGATTTCCTAGAATAGGCAAGCTACATGATTCGATCATGGTGGTGGTGGACAAGCTTACGAAATCTGCCCATTTTATTCCATTGAAAACTACTCACAAGGCAACAGATGCTGCTGATATTTTTATGAAGGAAGTGGCACGATTGCACGGGATTCCTAAAACAATTGTGTTCGACAGAGACCTGAAATTCACCTCGAATTTATGGAAAGGATTATTCAAATGATTCGGAATGAATCTGAACTTTAGTACAAATTATCATCCTGAGTTTGATGGACAGTCAGAGAAGGTGAATAGAGTGATAGAAGATATACTGAGAATGTATGTGATGGAAAAACCATCGAAATGGGAAGACTACCTACACTTGGTAGAATTCGCTTATAACAATGGGTATTATGCATCATTGAAGATGAGCCCATTTGAAGCACTTTACGACAGAAAGTGAAATACTCCAGTAAGTTGGGATAATCCAGCTGATAGGACTGTAGTTGGGCTAGAGTTTCTCAAGGATATAGAGGACCAAATGATAAAAATTAAGCAGAATTTAAAAGCTGTCCAAGACAGACAGAAAAGTTATGCCGATAAGAACAGAGCCCACAGAGAATTCAAAGTGGGTGATCATGTTTTCCTGAAAGTAAAATCTAATAGGAGTTTCCTAAAGCTGGGAAGCTATGCCAAGTTGGCAACCATATTTTGTGGACCATTTGAAATCCTAGAGAGGATTGGTCCAGTTGCTTATATGATTGCATTGTCTGCATCTATGTCTGTTCATAATGTCTTCCATGTATCATTGCCAAAGAAATATATACCTGATGCTAATCATGTTACTGAATCAAATGTGATTCAGGTGGAGCAACAAGGCACTTTTCAAGTGCATGTAGTGCATGTTTTGGACTGGAAAGTCAAGCAGCTCCGGAACTAAGCATAGGGCTTGTAAAGGTTCAATGGACCTAGTACGGTCCTGAGGACGCTACTTGGGAGAATGAGGATGCAATGTGGACAGAATACCCACATCTTTTTGAAGACTTTTGAAAACTCTGTTGTATATGGGTGTAGGATACACTAAGGACAATGCATAAATAAGGGGAGGGGATTGTAATATCCCTCGGCCAAACCCAATTGTAAATGTAATATAAGTGTACTTAAGCTGGTTAGCTATTTTGACATCATTTTTGTAATGCACTCCATGTGGCATAGTGCGCTCATGAACTGCATAGTAAAATGATGTAGTATGCACATTCTCGGATACCACATGTAGTAACCAAAGTATGTGCAGTATGGAGGACAACGAGCCTTGTGTATATGATATTTGTTATAGGTGTTGGATTACTGAGATGGGGGGTGAATCAGTAATAGCATAATTATAATCATTTTTCTTCAAATGTTATATCAATGTAGAATTATTATCCAATAATGAGGAGTAAGAAATAAACAATCACACACATACACAATACACCAGTGTTTTACATGGAAACCCAAATCGGGAAGGAGAAAACCACATAATGCTTTTTCTTATATGTCTTGAAGAATTACATTCATTGGAAGCACCAACTTCCTTTGTTTTCTGGATGCAACTAGAAGGAGGCTCCAACCCCCTAGTTTCTCAGGTTACAACCTGAGGGAAGCTCCAACTCCCCAATTCTCTGGCTACAACTAGAAGGAGGCTACAACCGGAAGGTGGATACAACCACCTGTCCTTGCCCCATCTTTCCACCCTGAAGTAGAAGTATAATGATGGAACCACTATCGCACTATCACTATGAGATATACTGCTATAAACCTGTACCAATAAATATGAACCATGCATCAACCATGCATCAACCTGTACCTTAACCTATAATCAACCTGTACCATAAACAAGTGCATCAACCATGCACCAACCTGTAATCAACCTGTACCATAAATAAGTGCATCAACCATGCACCAACCTATACTATAAACAAGTGCATCCAACCATGTACCAAGTATGTTCCAATCATGTGTCAACTACTCATCAACTATGACTCATCAATATGTACCA